>JAQFZQ010000696.1:0-27951 GCA_034696005.1 Glomeris marginata | reverse complement strand
TTTCACGTTTCAAATTTCCCTCCAAAATTTTCAAAAATGTGATTCCCATCCACGTTTTAATTATTTCGCTAGGATAGCATCCCAAATAACTTTAAATTTTCTTTTTTAAAACTGTAATCCATTGTATTACTCTTCCTTTTATATAAATTGTTTTTTACCAATTACTTTTTATTGCCGGTGATATATTAAACCCCGGTGAAACCCAACGGTAGTCAACGGCGTAAAAAACCCGGGTTCCAATACGATACAATCTTAATGGCGCCGAACAACATTTTTATTGTATTTTTTCCCCTATTGATATCGCATCGAACGTGATATTGAACTGACCTCTGTATTGCTCCAACCGGATGAACAGAATAATGCGATACATGAATTCTGTAAACTCGGTTCTCGCCCTTCGCGCTTTGGACCTTTTTGAGATGGCGATTTATTGACCGTATTACGTCACCGATAACCCCTCGGCGCGCTCCTGGAATGGGCGTGACTCTCGAATGCGTGGTGCGTTTTGATTGGCCGATGCGGAGGTGGTGCGACGTTGAGTCGCCCATAAAAAGGGGGGCCTGCTTACGTTCGCGCCGCTCGTTTCGACTGAATCCATCGTCTTGTTCATCACGGTCAGAATTTTTTCACGTTAAAAATGGCAGCTTTTGTCGGTAAATTCAAGATGTACAATACGCAAAACTTCGAAGATTACATGAAAGCGTTGGGTAAGCTAGAAATTAATTGAATTCCACGTTTTAACGGTTTCTCAGTCGCATGTCAATATTTGTGTACCGGCCGGCAAAAGCAATTTATGCCCCATGGCGAATTCCTAGCCAGTAATTTCTCGTTTTTTTTAACAAGGGGGTGAAAATAAGCGGTTTGAATACGTAATGAATGAATTGTAATGTCGGCATTATTTTCTTTATATTTTAACGCGCACGTGTTTTTACTGCATGAAACAAAATGGTTGCAAATTATCTTACAAAATGGCGGTTATCGCAGGTGAATTTAAAGTGTTCAGGTGCATAAAATCTTAAACGTTAAATTTTCGTTTGGGTATTTTCCTCTTTACTTTTACGTCAATTTCCATGCCAAGAAATTTATACCAACACAACACTTTAAATGCCAATTGATTTTGTTCCAAGAAACTCTTCAGAGAACTTGCTAATAAATTTTGACTGCAAAAAAAATAATTCCAACATTTTTAAAACTACAAGAAGTTTACTGTACGCTGGAATTAATTTTATTACATTTAATAGTTCTTTGTACAAATTTGCTATCTTCCTAATGGGCATGCGCAGTACAGCATGCGACATCTGTTGGTGCCAGATTAAATTACAACTGTGTGAATACAGTTCCTAAAAAATCTCCATATCAAATTAACCCCCCATTAAAACTACAATGTCCCAAATTGAATTTGTTAAAAGGAAAAATCTGGGAGGAAGTTGTAAATTCAGATAAATTGAAAATTTTAAAGTAGACATATAACATATTACACAACTGTGAAATCAGTACTGCCTTACTAATGGGTCATACAAGGTTTTGTTTATTGAAGGTTTGTCTCTGTTCAGCTTCAGGATGTTTACCAGCTTTTATACATATACTGAAAGAAAAAAACATTTGTGGGGAAAAAAGAAACCAACACGACATGTATCCTATAATATAAACCATACAATAATGTTGGACAATTGCAATTTAGATTGAATTACAGATCCAATCTGTTCCGGCACATGTACACAATGAAAAATGGCGGAAAAACTGAATGCAATAATGACAATCTACTATACTTGTTCCCCATCAACATGAGGGTTGGGTGAGATTTAATTTGCAATGAATAACTTAATTGCTTCTCTGATCTGTGCCGAGATAAGTGCAGGACATTAAATTGAACTAATGTTGTAATGAATGGCTCAAGTAGATTCCCTTATAAGATATCTAATTTCTCCCCTCTGCTGACTTCTACATTTTTTTACCTAACTTCAAAAGCTGTCTTTCCGGAAATGACCATTTTTTTCATGAGAATTATTGTAAAGAACATTTTAATAATTTCATTGTTACAACTTCCATATCTTTATTGTTCCTGTCCTTGAGTATTCTCATTCATAAATATTATTTTGTATGAGAATGCAAGAAAAGGTATAAATTATAAAGGTACTTTAGTCATTTTATGGTTTGGTAGAGCGTTCAATCATTTCTGGACATTTTTGAAAACTTTCAAATGTACAACTTTAATTCACTGAGGTGTTTTTTATAATTATAATTGGTGGTTTGCATATATGTAACTTTTATAAACATGTTGTCTAATAATAATTTCATCAAAAGGTGTTGGCATGGTCATGAGAAAGATGGCAGCAACCGCAACTCCAACTCAAGACATCACTTTGGATGGAGACACTTACACCATCAAGACAACAACCACCTTCAAGACCACTGAAATCAAATTCAAGCTTGGTGAACAGTTCGATGAGGAAACCGCTGATGGAAGGAAAGTCAAGGTACAGTAATTTACCTGATGGCTCAATTACCATGTCCATTTTATAATTGTTACTGATGCTCGAAGTTTGGTTCTTCTTTAGACCACAATCGTTCAAGATGGTGACAAGCTCGTCCAGACCCAAGTGGGAGACAAGCAGACAACTGTCCTCACGAGAGACTTCGCCACTCCCAATGAGATGAAGATGGTAATGGCTCTTGAATTGTATTTTTATTGGCACGAAGCAAAATCTCAATGTTCCAATTATTTCAGACACTCGTCGTTGATGACGTCACGTGCATTCGAAACTACAAGAAGGAATAAAGCAAAGTTTGAACAACCCTCCAGCTCCGGTTTCCACTTTTGGAAATTTATTACAATGGCTCCTATTGGCTTATAGAAGAAAAAAATATCCGAATTTTTGTCCTGTGACCGTTCAATTTCGTTTCAAAATTATACGACCGTCTGTGGTCTCAAAATAAACAGGATACTAAGATAATCTTGTGTGTTGTCTGGTGATATGGTGGTTCAGGGTCCAAAACTTGTTGCTCAAAGATCGGTGTGCAAGCTGATCTGCTAAACACAACTCTATTTGCAGTGTACACTGAAGTGGAGTTTGTCAAGTGTATATGCCAAGTGAAAGATATAATACAAACTTTGCATTAATTCTGTGCGTCATAAACTGAAACATTAATACAAGTGTTTGTACAAGGCTTTCATTGTGGACCAAAACGTGAGAAACCTGGTGAAATGTAAACTTGAAGATAAAGCAATGTGTCTACAAAACTGATATCTCTGATAATTGAAAATGGTCATGAAATTCATGAGTCCATAAATTTTTTTGGATCGGTCATATATAAAAATTGAAATTAATGTTCTTATAAATGATGTTTTATAACATTATCCTAAATATGTTCATCAGATTTCTGATATGCATCATAGTTTGGATTTGAATACCAGTAGACGCCATATAAAATATAATTACATATTCAACCCATAATTCATAAAATTTTCTGAATAACTACAGGATGAGCAAATCAGTTGTAGATGGTATAAAATTCAAATGTATTTGTTATTGCGAATTGCAGTTAATAAGATGTTCCCACATGAGCATCGGGTTGTGATTTTGCTATACTCGGGTTCTAAAAAAGTTAACAGTACTTTACAGAATTGCACAAGCTTTTATTACAGAGTACAAGACATTGGTAATTGTTCACATGTACAGATTGATTAGCTCGTCGCTAACTGCACTTGGTGTCAAGATACCTAGGTCTGTGAACAACAGAGTGATGTGAACTGGCGGTGTGTAATCTACCAGCGGATGGACCTCGTCCAGGTTTACGCGTGACTTTATCAGATTGGCAGGATACTGAAATTTCAAATTCATCCTTGTTCATACCATCATATTCGCTTACTTATATGCTAATACACCAACACATTTTCATGCATGGTGCACACGTACAACTGAAATTTTTGCAATGCAGCCAATTCTCGCGCGCAGAAAACTACAAGGTAGTTACATTCAAACTTCAGCCAAATTATTAAGTTGCAAATATCCAATCATTAAGATCCGATTGGTTATAAGTCTGAATAGACAAAAATACTGCTTCTCTTCAGCAGTTGTTTAGATCATAAACAGGTCACATTATGAGACTTTAGTACATGACTTGGCCATAATCCAAAATTCCTTAAAATCATGATTTTGATTGAAGATTGAATGCTGAGTAATAATAATAACATACTTTGAACTCTAGTGGGATTTCTTGCTGGCTTAAAGGAAACAATCTGGTGAACTTGAAACTCTCCGCCAGTACGTAGAAAGGTTTATTTATTTCTCGCGCGCATATGGCCATCTGATGACTTCCAATCTGGTTATCAAATAGTTATTAGTGTTATCACATTATATCACAAACAAGTCAATACTTCAAGCTCATTTACTTTATTAATTATTCCTCCGCTTTCAACGACTCCTTCCGCACCCACGAGTACGAGATCCACTTTTTCCATAATGTACCTGAAAAGTTACATTCCTATTGCTTGTCTGTTTCTGTCAAATGTAATACCTTAACAAGAACTGTGAACAGTAGTAAATACTTGAATATGTAACAAAATAACAGAAAAGTGTGATGTTTTACCCCACGGCCAGGTCCAGTATCACTACGCAGGGAATGTCCTGCTCATCCAGCTTCTTCTTCATCTTATACCTGGGAAGTGGAACCAAAACTACTTTCAAGAAGATCAAACCACGCAACATTCAATGATGTTCTAGTATTATTAGAAAAGTTAGAACTTCTCACCCACTTCGATCCGGATGCGATTCAGTAACGTAAACTTTAAACCGTTTGTTGGATTTTGCGGCTTCAAGTAGCACAAGCAAAACTACTCTGGAATAGGAATGCGTCAATATGACCTGTTTGGGAAAGTTAATATCAATATATGAAAGGGTTGGATATGACAATATCTAACATGTGATGGATTTACACGTACAGAGCCATCGCGGATGAACGGATGACAAAGTCTGGCTATCTTGCTTCGCGACGTGGCAGCCTTGCCCAGAAAAACTTTCCCTCTTTTCATAAGTGCACTTTTACATTCTTGAAAATTCTACAGAAATAACATACATGTAACTTTCTTTCTCCAGAATCAAGTGTGACATTTTAGATACGTACGTACAGGATTTTCTAACTGATTCCCCGCTAAAGTTATGAAGCGGACGAAGAGTTCGCAACCGGAGGACACCGAAGTGACGCTGGCATCCATAAGCTTCATCTGTTCAATTGCCTTTTTCATTCCTTCTCTGAGTCCTTGCAAAGTTGCAGCTGCATAATAAAATCAAAAATATGACAAAATGAAATTTATCAATTTCAATAAATTGTCAAAATTGAAACTATATCGATAGACAATTTAAAAGTTACAAATATGACATTTAGGGGAGCTTCCAAAAAGGATGTCAAGCATTTTTAGAGCTTGCAATGTAGATTGGTTCATTATGAACGCGACGTCAATAATGGATGCTCCCTTACATATTGCAGCAACTAAACAATAGATTTCAGATTATTACATGAATCCCGCTTCATGAATTCCAGTAAAGTTTGTATGGCCGATATAGCAGCAGACTGTTCTGGATCTTCGTTTACCAGGCGACCAAAGTAATCCTCAACTTCTGTAATAATAATAAAATTGGTCAAAAGATTTTCGAAAAAATGTCTTTGCAACTTTCTTGCGTATCACGGATTCTCGTGCAACATTATCTTGCGCATCAGCATTCTGCATACGTTCGACATCAACTTATATTGCGCCGCAATCCGTTCTCCGCAATAAACTTGCACAGTTCGAAATTCTGACTTTACTAGAACTCAAATTGCTCAAAATGTTACCTTGCGACTCCATTTTACAATCTTGAGTATAGTTCACCAGAAAGTGGTGTAATAGTTCGTTATTCTTCCATCAAATTCAACGAATTAAGATCCTCACCGCTCTCACCGTACGTGGTTAAAAACTTCACGAAATTTGCCGACAGATGGAGCACTAGGGTGGAGCCAAATCCAGATTAGAACGCTCTCCCGTATGACGTCAGAAGTAGTCATCATCGGGAATCCGTGCGCTGTCCCCAGTCATCAGCTAAAAACGAGTCATCGATCGTATTTCGCGGTGTGAAAGATCAAAATTGTGTCGTTTCTATGCTTTAAAAATGCCTGTAAGTAGTTAATGTTGTTATCTTTCGTTAAAAGTACCGTTTCTGTTTGTCTATGTTGGGTTTTGGGAAGTTTTATTTAAGAATATTTGGCGTTTTCATGTAAATTTGTTTGAAAGCGGAAGGGCGTTTTTTTTTTCTTTCCGGTGACTTTTATGATTGAAAATTGTTTATTTTCAGGCTTATCATTCTCAATTTACTAAAGCTCCGCAGTTGGTTAGTAATATGGCATTGCTACCAGTAAGGACTCAACACAGAGGACCTGCTCCAAAAGCACCCAGTATTATATTACACCTTTTGAATCTGAAAATAATATTACAATTATATCTAAATGTACTAAAAACATGTACTTTAATTTATTTTAAAATAGATGGAGAGCAGGACATTATAGATGAAGCCCTTTACTATTTCAAAGCAAACGTCTTCTTCAGGGAATTCGAGATAAAAGTAAAATTGGTCCTCGGTTATTGCATGTGAAATACTATTGTATTTATATAATTATTGATTTGTTCTTAATTAGAGTGAAGCTGATCTAGTCCTAATATACTTGACTTTATATACCATCGACTGCCTCAAGAAGTTGCAGAAAGTAAGTGTATATATGCAATTATATGTGGTTTTGTAAGGGCTTGACAGCACAGCCCAATTCAAAATAACTGCTGGTGGTTGTCAAACTGCCATTACAACATTTCCTACTTTATTTTTACAATTTCCAGTGTGCGAATAAAAACCAAGCCATGCAAGAGATGTACACTTTGGCAATTTCAAAGTTTGATTTGCCCGGTGATCCTGGATTCCCATTCAGAACTGGATTCACAGCGCCAAACAGTCCTCAAGAACACGGTTCGTTGGTTTGTCAGTGGCGAGTTATTACTGATTTCCGGTTGCTATATATGTTTTGTTTATAATTGTTTAAGACCTCCTCAAACAATACCTGACACAACTGCGCCAAGAGCTTGGAGTTCGGCTATGCGAAAAGGTCTACGACACGGAGACGGGAAAAGCTAGCAAGGTTGCTATTTTAAATACAGCTTTAATGTTTCTTGTCAAATACTGTATTTGCTTAATCAGGGTGTCTACTAAACGTTCATTTCAAAATTCCAGTATTTTGAAGGATATTTATAACTTTTTCCAGGAGACAAAATACACAAATTGAAAGATAGTTACATAACAAACCACATTAATCCCTTAAAAACTAATTAATAAGTAGAATGAACCATCCAATTTCAAAAGTCTCATGCTTAATTGGTATTTTGTTCCAAGCAAATTAGAAGACGAACACAGAAATCAATAAACGAAATTACGTAAAGTGTCAAAAATGGTGAAATTTCCAGGATTAAGAAAAAAATTCCAGTATGTTTCCAAGATATCAAGGGGAGGAATTAATTCTTCATTGTTTCACATATGTTCCAGTGGTGGCTGTGCTTCGCGAAGAGGAGATTCATGGACAAAACTTTATCCGCACCGGGACAGTGATAGAAGAAAACACGCAACTTCAGTTCCGTTATACCAGTGTTACGGTTCCTCCTTCCGTATCAAAATATGTTTGCAAAAGTCACGATTAATGGTGAGAAAAAAAGGTAGTGAACATTTTATTGGATTTTATTGGAAATCTACATGGTCAAACGAAGAAGTAACTTTGCTAAATAAAGCGAGTCAGGTAACAGGGAAAAAGTGTTGAAACTAACTGTCCGGCGGTGACCGCTTCTACCACATGTTTACGGTGTGCCCGATAAATTACTAACATTACCAACATGCAGGTCTTGGTTTCCTCGGAAGGCCCCGGTAAAATTAGGTTTTCACAGTCACAAACCAAGGACTCTTACTACTTTCCCATGTTGAACATACAAAAATATGTCACACTTGCATATACGTATCTATATATTCCACACGATCGTCTTCGTTTGATTTAGTGGTATACTATTAACACTAGGTAATTATTAATTAAGCAAAACATGCATTATTTATATCTTAAAAAGACCAGCATGGAAGATGAGCAAACATTTGGTTCCCAATTAAAGGAATTTAACTTTTTCTCGTCAACGATACAACCTCTACGCTAATAACCTTCGTGCGCGAAACAAAACCGAATCGATGATAATACGTATACATCGGAGGGGCGAAATACAAAATTTACTGCCAAAAACTTCACAAATCAATAAATAGTTAAACGAAATGTCCCATCGAGCATTACATACTGTTGTCAAATACACATTTATATAGTACCTCATTCCAAAGTATAATTTAAACTGCGGACAGCGGTTCATTTCAACGATACAAAACAATTCCAACACTATGGCTTAATAATTTATAATACTATAGGACAGATATTACATTTTGTCAATGTCGAATCGTATCAATTTTACAGCATTGATGTGTAAGAAACCAAAACAAAACATTTGGGCGAGTCTTTGAGTATTTTGTGTCAAAAAATCCCAAAATATTAAGATGCTAACTATACGCAAAAAACTCAACCGAAATAAATGCACGTAAAACTAGAAAATCATTAAAGTATAAAAGTTGAAGCTAAATTCATTGGGGATTTCTGACCAGCAACGTAGAATTATTGCAGTGACTCCCAATTCATGCAAACTACCAATTTGACGCAGTTAACTACATCATGTCATGCGTGAAACCGCAAGTCAGTTTCTTGTCGGCCCATAATTTAAACTTAAAATACCAACAGCGGCATCTAATCGAAATGTACACGGATCAGTACGCGAGCCTGGAGACCTTCCTGAATCGCACTCGGTTCCTCTTACCCCAGAACCTCGTGGAAGACTGCCTCCGACCGCACGGCCCACCTTCCGACCAAGACTGGTTGCCGTCGTGGGTCCTCGCGTACTTCGACGTCACGCTCACCGCGTCGGTCGATTTACGTTTGACCACCACCGGCAAGGCTTCGGCGTCCCTCTTCTTGCCCAAACTTCTTCTCTCGCAGGGATCGACCTGAGAACCCGGCGCGTTGACGGAGTTCGAACCCGCCGCCGGCTGAAGGACCGTGCGGCCGACCGGTTTCCTCGCGTCGCTCCTCGTGCTCTCGTGAGGGTGAGACCTCCTTTGGAAGGTGGACCTTGTCAGAGGAACGAAGGAGAGTTGAGACGGTTGTTCGGTGTTATTACTTCGCTGCTGTTGAGGTTGGTGAGGGGCAACTACGGGTACGGTGGCTACGGAGTGTCTTGCTTTTGGGGGAAGCGGCGGCCTGCGATCCCGCAACGGCCACGGCACGGCTTCGGCCGGGAAGTCCGGGCCGCACCGGAAGTTGGGGCATCGTTCCAAGGCAACGGGAGGAGGGGGTCTCGGTTGCGGACACCCCGTGTGGGTGATGAGAACCCTCGAGTCCCTGCGGTCCGGTTCCGTTTGAGCGGGGCCTTCCGACTCTTCGCGGGGCCTTAGTTTCTTCATCATCCTTCTCCTGAGCAGCACTTCGCTTTTCGGAGGTCCCGGCGGGTCGAGCATGACCGTCACCACGCTGGTGTTGTCGGCTCTCTTCTTACAGTTGCACCACATTTCCAGGGCTTCTTCGACCAGAACTTTGGACGGATTGACCAGCGATTTGATCTGGAAAATAATTTTCTAGTCAGACACGGCTATTACAAACTACGCAGCTGAAGTGGTGCGTACCCCTGAAGGACCGGACTCATCGTCTAAGAAACGTCTCTCGTTCTCCTTCTCCACAGCCTCCACGATGCGGATGGCACCGCGAGGTGAGATCACGTTCCACAGCCCGTCGGTCGCCAGTATGATGCAGCGGTCCCTCTTCGGGTCAAGAGTGACCACGGTGACGTCGGGCTGCGGCGAGATAACGAACTGCCCGTGGAGGTAGTCGTAACTCCAAAGATCCCCTAAGAAAGGTAAAGATTCAGTAAGAATCGGTCAAAACGACCTATTAAAGTCTAATCTCTCACCGAGAGATCTCGCAACGGCCAAGAACGGTATGCAATCGATGTGGGTGCTTCTACGAACTGGGCCCTTGTGCCCTGGCTGAGGACGATTCCACACCACCCT
Source organism: Glomeris marginata (assembly GCA_034696005.1). Taxonomy (NCBI): domain Eukaryota; kingdom Metazoa; phylum Arthropoda; class Diplopoda; order Glomerida; family Glomeridae; genus Glomeris; species Glomeris marginata. The sequence goes on along the minus strand of JAQFZQ010000696.1, from coordinate 17,794 downwards.
CTGGACACCGGACTTGCTTACGACCCGCCCTCCCACGTCCTCGATCCTCTTGCGCTCCGCCGGCGATTCCGGTTTGTGGTCCCTCGTCAAGGGCTGCGAGACGAACCGGTCACTACCTGCGAGACAGAGTAATGTTTTATATTGTGTTATACAAGTACAACTTCTGCTGTTTTCAGTTTTCAGACATGGAACAATACTTACTAGGATCCTTGAAGCCGAGTACGATGGCAGAATCTCCAACGTGAGCCAGGTACATCTTATCTCTACGGATGAACACCACGCTTGCTGTGGTACCCGCGGTGCTCGGAAAGCCGGAAACAGTCTCCGGCCATTTCCCCATTCCTGCAAAATAATAAAATCAATTTGTGTAATCAAATAACCATATTGTAAAACGGAATTTGATTGATCATTGTGGCATTTATTGTCACATGACCCAGATATAAATTACAGGGTGTCTACTAAACTTTCATTTCAAAATCCCAGGATTTTAATGATCACCAGTATCAGTAGACACCCTGTAAAACTTTATACGATTGGTGCACATCAAATGAAATCAGTGTAGCTTTTACAATGTAAATATCCCATATTTTATGGTACACAGAGTATTTCCGTCTCTTGTGAAAAGTACCAAAATTAAATGGTATACTGTAATCTTGGACGAATGACTCAATTTAAATGGACAGGACTTGGGTGGGGCTTTCAAATTCACCCAATTTCCCATTTCTGTCTGTGACCTCATTCTTGATGTGCAGCAACATTAAGTATTGGTGTTCCTGTGAAGACCATCTGGTGAATGAGAGAAAAAGACTCTGATGAGATGGATGACCATCGAGTTGGTACTCACCCACTTCTTTCCACATGGCCATATGCGTGGCCACGAAACCTTCCTTGATGGCCTTCAACACCAGTTCATCCTTGTCGGACCAGAAGTTCTTCTGGTTCACTATGAAGTCCATGAGGTGCTCCTTGGCGAAGATCGCCGCTTCTCGACCGCCGTGTCCATCGAAGATACCGAAGTAGGCGTACTCCAGGTCCTTCTCGTCGTCGGTCTGCTGGTAGGCAACAGCGAACGCATCTTCCATGTACTTTCGGCCGCCTTGATTGCAGTAACCGGTCACCCGTAGGTTGACGCCGATACTCGGTGCCATCTATGTCTCTTCTGACCAAAATGAACCATCACCCGTTCGATGCAAAAGGTAAACAAGCCGAAACAAAACTCGACAAGATTCAACATGCGCAGCAATTCGATGGAATGGAGATTTCCTAACGGCCGTTGATCGCTTCGCCACGCCACACTCGACAGCAATGATGCTATTGGTCCGTTTGGACCCGACTTTCAAATGTGATTGGTCGGTTGCGGTCCGATAGTACGGTACGCGGTTCGATACTCGGTTCGATATCGATATAATATTTACAACGCCACAACGATGGTGCTGACATCTATTCATAAACGTCCAAACTAATTTATATTTCTCGGTTCTATTTCACACCGTGGTTTTATTTCTTTAATATATTTGCAGCTCTTGTGGCAGTAAGCTATCGCAGTGTATAGTTTGCTAAATTATGAAACATGTTATTATATATTAACAAAACTATTAGCTCAGATTGAAAAATTTTAACAAGAGTTATGATTCTACTTCGTTGTTTACTCGATAGATGGCAGAGCTGCTGCACATTTGTTAATTCTTTGATACTATTTTTAAATAAAAGAATTGTCCATTAATCCCGCCTATTAATTTACAAGCAGCCAATCACATCGAAGCTCGACAGATTAACATACACATATTTGAATCTGATTGGGTGTTTAAAGATATAACGACATATTGTAGTGTTGCTCTTAACGTTGATTTACTTGATGACCCTAATCCGGTAGCGGTTGCGCAATTGTTGTCGGCTGCAACCGCTACCAAGCAGCAAAGCTGACAAGCTGGTTCAACTCAAAATTATCGATTTTGGCCGCGTTTGATGGATGGGAGAGGTAAATAATTTGCGTTTACATTAAAAGGGAATCTCTAATTTATAAATGAGCATGTTTCCCGTGTTTTAAGTGCTCGTTAACAGTGCAATTTTCCTTTATTTCTGTACTACGCAGCACTGTGCTCCAATTAGGCCTACTTCGTTATCGCCGAAATTGTCACAAATCCCACTAAATTTACCGCCAAGATCTACATTGTTTGGTCCTGTCTGACTTTGTGGCTTATTCCTTGGCTTTTGAAAAGGTAAGTTTTTGGAATAAAATAATTGAAATGATAAAAACGTTAATTTTTTTGTCCGTAAACTGTTCTTGAACATGTCTGAATATATGTCCTAAAATATGTCTATTGTCTGAACATTGTATTATTGATTGCATGTAACTAACTATACTTTCACTCTTGGTATATTGCTGGGTTGTCTATCCATTCTAGATATCAAATAGATGAATTTTGATACAGTTTGGTATTTTAAAAATTGCATGCCTGCAAACAAAAAGACCTTGGATCTGAGGGTAAAAAAATCATGCAGTCAGAAGTATTTGTCTATTTATTGAGGTGCTATTCACAAAACAATTTTTTAACCTATTTATCCAACTTTGTATAAAGTGAGTAAACGAACCAAAACATATTTTTTATATGTATTCTGCATTTTTTTAGAAAAAATTCGAAATGCAATTGAAATGTGTATTAATTTACTTGGTTTTAATTTTATTTAATTTATATTATTTGTCCTGATATTTTCTCTTGAAGGAAAGGCCACTTTTGTTGAGCAAAGATGGCTGATTATTTGGACAGCGAAGCCGAAGTATCCGAAGATGAAGATGAAATACTGGAGCGAAAAAGGTCCAAGAAGGTGAAATCTCAGAGATACGACGATGAAGAAGAAGAAGACGATGGTATGGCATGAAACATGAAATGATTGTCTGTAATATATATACGTTATCATTATCACACTATTTTATACGTGATAGTCACGTGTGGTTGTAATAATTTCCTGCCATCATCTGTACACCTTAATTTATATCAGCATTGTTAAAAATCCTTTCTATCAACACTGATTTCTTTAATTCTAGACCAAAGCCTGTCATTTCTTCAGGGTATGTCACTGAAATCCCTAATATCACTGTCTGTATGCATGGTATGGTTGGTTTTCGGTTTATTTGTAGACAATCGAGTGGTAGTAGATTTATCGTTGTGCTTGGCATAGTGTGATTATGAGTTATTCTCTGGTTTATATGGACACAGTTTCCCATGTATGGTTTTATTGTTTTGAGAGAGTTGCGGCATCGTACGGTTTCGCGGCGACCGTGTTAAAATCCGATTTTCGTGTTCAGATGAAGAGCAGTTGGCCGAAGAGATGAAAGATTTGATCGATGACAACGAAGTGGAGGAAGAAGAAGCTTCATCTGACGAAGACGTCAAGAGGAAACGCGAAGAAGAAGAAGAAGATCTTTACGATGACCGCTTGGATGACGATGATTACAATCTGCTGGAAGAGAACCTTGGTGTTAAGTTACAAAGGGTGAGCAGCTGATGATCAGAACCACAATGGCAACTGTGTATCGCAAGCTTTCTAATGTTTAATATTATCTGTCATCTCAGAAACGGTTCAAACGTCTAAGGCGATTGGAGGATGATGAGAGTGACGATGACGAAGGTGACACATCTCAAAAACCCGAAAAGGACCGTGAAGCTATCGCCAACGAATTATTTGAAGGTTCCGATGAGGTATTGTTTCGCTTGTCGCTTAACAGTTGTCACCTTCGGAAATGAGTTAACCTTTATGTTACTTCTTCGTAGGAAGCTGGCGCGGTCGCCAAAGAAAGACAAGTTTCCGAAGATCACGCGCCTGCCGATGCTTCCGAAGAAGAAGGAGAGTATTCTGGTAATTAATCATTATGTATTATAATATTATCCCATCTGCATGAATATATTGATGAAATATCATTGGACATTTCCTGTATATTCAGACCCAGATGATTTCATCGTCGATGATGACGGCGAGCCGGTTACGAAGAGAAAGTCAAAGAAACCGAGATACACCAACGCGTACGTCCAGCATTTGACATCGTCTTGTTACATGCTTTCTACTAAAGTTGATTCACTTTAACGCAGTGCTCTTCAAGAAGCGCAAGACATTTTCGGAGTTGACTTCGACTTCAATGAATTTGAAAATTACGGAGACGAGTACGAAGAAGAGGCCGAAGAAGATGAAGATGTAAGTCTGTGTGATGTGCTGTTTCATCTTGATTGAAAATGGGACGTTAGATTTTCAATGCCTTATGATAATTATAATTGCTTACGTGTTACAGTACGATGAAGAGGTTGTTGACGGGGAAAGTAGACCGCGGCCTAAGAAAGCCGTCAAGAAAAAGCACACAAGGAAGAGTATATTCGAGGTAAGGGGTTTGGTAATCGACCTTGTTTGTTTCATTTTATACTTATAATTCACTTTTGAGGGTCTTTTGAGTAGGTTTACGAGCCAAGTGAGTTGGAAAGAGGACATTTCACTGACAAGGACAACGAAATAAGGGCCACTGATGTCCCTGAACGTTTCCAGGTAACGTTTACAAATATGCTTAATTCTTATTAGAAACGGGACATTAATGAAATACTATGTACCTAGTTGAGAGGTGTTCCGGTGACTGCGGCCGACGACGCGGAGCTTGACGAAGAAGCCGATTGGATCTACAAACACGCATTCCAGAACCCGTACATCTCCAAGCAGGTGGTACTTTTAAAACTTCTTTTATATATGTATGTATTTTTAAGAGAAGTAAACACCTGTTTCTCATATGCAGACTTCTGAAAAAGTTGACACTCCGACTAAAGCTCCAACGGCAGCCGCGGCACAGGCGGCGGCTGCCGCACCCACGAACCTCGCGGACGAATTTGACGACGATGGTTTTGGGGACGTTGACGGATGCGTCACTGCTAAACCTACTACTTCCGGTGCATCAGCTGTTGTACCTTCTCATCTACCCGACGAATTCGACGACGATGGTTTCGGGGATGTCGATGGCTGTACCGCCGCGCCGCCCCCGAAACCAGCGGAAGAACCCGCCGCTGCGCCGGCCGGTAATCCAGCTATCTTGAAGAAGATACGTAACGCTCTGGATTTCATGCGTAATCAACAGTTGGAGGTTTGGCTTTCACAAACCTTGATGAAGACAGCTGCTGCGTTCGCGGTAGTAAATGACGTTTTTCTTGTTTAAACCAAGGTACCGTTCATTGCCTTCTACCGGAAGGAATATGTTGAGCCTGATCTAAACATAAACGATCTGTGGAAGGTGTTTATATGGGACGAGAAGGTATTTTGATTATATTATTGTTGCTGCTGTTTAGTTAAACTTGTAGCAAAGTGTGACTTGAAAACAGAAAATAATAAATCATATTTTTGTCTGATTACTTTGTGCAATGACTAGTGGTGCCAACTACGCATCAGGAAAGGCAATCTACGTAGACTTTTTGAGAAGATGCAGATGTACCAGTGCGACGAGGTGATGAAAGATCCTGAAAAACCTCTGTCGGAAGACATGAGAGTGATTTCGGATGAAGATTTCGAAAGGTGCCGTTGGAAAGAATCTCTCGCTTGATCGGCTGCGAAGTATCCTGACTCTTGTCATCCGATTTCTTTCTCAGATTGAAGGCTGTCCAGACGTTCGAGGAACTGAAGGACATATACACTCACTTCATACTATACTACGGCCAAGATATTCCAACTATGCAGGAAACGATGCTGCGGAAGAGACGGGAGGAACGTGCCGCACGCAAAGGAAAGAAACTTCGAAAGAAAGAAAAGGTACTGGTGGATGGAGAAGAGGTGGAAGCTGACGTTGAGGATCCTGATGAACCTGAGGAGGAGTTGGAAGAGGAGGAAGATGAGAAGTTCAAGGAAGAGGAAAATGAGAAAGTAAAGCAAGCTGTACGGGTTGATGCGTACTCGCTGTGCAGAAGAGCCGGGTTAGGTATGTATTCAGTCGCATGGACATTTTGCACTATAGTAAGGTGCAACTCAAAGTAAAACCAATGATTTCATATAGGTATAGAAAACTGTTAACTACGTTGAGGTTGCTTTAATTATACACAGTTTTTCCCCTTGTTTAAAAATAAAACTTTATTTTTAGAGGGGCTGGCCAAGAAGTTTGGACTAACACCTCAGCAGTTTGGGGAGAACCTTCGTGACAACTACCAGCGACACGAAGTTGAACAGTATCCCGTTGAGCCGATGGACCTCGCCCAGGAATACGTAAACCCGTACGTGACATTTCAAAGAACCTCCATTATTAGGTGTTATCCGTGTGATAATCCTTCTTCCCCAAATGCAGAACGAAATTCCTGACTCCCGAGGATGCTCTGAAAGGAGCTCGGTTTATGGTGGCCACTCAGATTTCCAGGGAACCTTTGGTGCGGCAGTGCGTGCGAGGAACTTACTTCGAGCGCGCTAAGATACACGTCCACCCGACGAAGAAAGGCATCAAGGTACTCGTTTTTAAATGATCGGCTTGTGGGACTGATGTGTAATATACTTATTTGTTTGTTGTAAAATTTAGGAAATTGAAGAAAACCATCCTTGTTACACGATGAAATACTTGAAGGACAAGCTAGTAAAAGATCTCGCGGGAGAGCAGTTCCTCAAACTCGTGTTGGTAAGTGAACGTAATGGTGGATGATACAATATTAGGTGATGGACTTTAACGAAACTGGATTTGCAATGTAGGCTGAAGAAGAAGGCCTTTTAAAGATCACTCTTGGATTAGACATGTTGGACAAGAATAGCGTCGCTCTGAGCACGTACATTGATGAGATCAAGCAGCTGTACTACAGAGTAAACACCTTAAATTTGGAATACAATTTTGTGCTCAACCTGCTGAAAATTATATTATCTTTACTTAGGATGAGTTCAGTAACAATGTTCAAGAATGGAACAAGCAGCGCGCCATGGTCCTCGAGATGGCTTTCAACAAGATGTTGTACCCAGTTTTCCAAAAAGAGCTCAGGATGAAACTTCTCCAGGAATCCAAGGACTGTATTGTCAGGGTAAGTAACATATAATATCTTCAATTTTCTGGGAGCGAATAATAAGTTTTGGTCTTGCTCTTCTCGCAGGCGAGCTGCCGGAGACTTGCTAACTGGCTCAAGGTGGCGCCGTTCAAGCCGGACACGTTCACCGAAGACGACGAAGATTACGACGTGTCGGAAGGCATCAGAGTGGCTGCCATCGCCTTCGTTCCCGATTGGTACAAAGAGCCACTCTGTTCGTTACTTATTTGTCGTAGGATTTTCTTAAACTGTTAATGTATTAGGGAAACTGCCGCGTACTGCGTCATGGTTGACGGCGATGGCGAAGTGACAAACTATCTACGTTTGCCGCACATCTTGAAGCGGAAGGACGCTTGGAGAGAAGCTGACCGTGAAGGAAAGGCACGTTGTGTTCATTCCACTTATTCATCAGTTTTTCAGGGATTAATGTAGTTTGTTATGTAACTATCTATCACTTTATGTATTTTGTGTCCTGAAAGAAAAGTTATAAATATTGAAAATACTGGAAATATACTGGAATTTTGAAATGAAAGTTTAGTAGACGCCCTGTAATGGTGGTGCTGGTTGTATTTATATTTCGATTTGGTCCTTAGGAAAGGGACATGGAGGTTTTGAAGGACTTCATCGCAACGGAGAAACCGCATGTGATCGCTGTGGGAGCTGAATCTCGAGATGCACTCAAGATAGTAGATGATGTTAAGGTGATCATCGGGGAACTGGCCGAAGTGGAACAGTTGCCTGTAATCAACGTGGAGATCATCGACAACGAGATGTCAAAAGTTTACATGGCTTCCAAAAAAGCAGAGGTTAGCATACGAGTAATTTAAGACATTAGTTTGTTGTCATGTCGTACTTACATATGGCTGCTTTTTTACACGTGATGCAGAACGACTTCAGAGATTACCCCGAGTTGCTTCGGCAGGCGATTTCACTCGCAAGACGCTTCCAGGACCCATTGATTGAATTCTCTCAGCTGTGCACTCCCGATGAAGAAATCATGTGCTTGAAGTATCACACCATGCAGGTGTTACTCTCATTTCCTTTAAATTTTATCCTTTAATAATCTGTAAATATTGTATTACAAGATGCAGGAATTACTTTTTAGGAGCACATTTCGAAAGAAGATCTTATTGCCGCCTTGTACTTGGAGTTCATCAACAGGACCAACGAAGTGGGCGTTGACGTTAACCGTGCCCTTGCCCATCCGCACACCAACAGCCTCGTGCAGTTCGTGTGCGGGTTGGGACCCCGAAAAGGAACCGCTTTGTTAAAGGTATTTCAGGTTGTTATCACGGTTGTGTCACGAAAATAAATTATCTTTTCTATCCGTCAGACTATGAAGCAAGCCAACAGCCGATTGGAGAATAGAACTCAGTTGGTAACAGTGTGCCATCTTGGACCGAAAGTGTTCATCAACTGCGCCGGCTTCATCAAAATCGATACCAACTCGTTGGGTGACAGGTATAAATTAAACTTGTGTCTCCCTTTCACTACAAAACTATTAACTTCTTGTTTATAACAGTACCGAAGCTTACGTGGAGGTTCTGGATGGATCGCGGGTTCATCCGGAGACGTACGAGTGGGCGCGTAAGATGGCGGTGGATGCCTTGGAGTACGATGACACCGCGGAGGATGCCAACCCTGCCGGGGCACTGGAAGAGATCTTGGAGAATCCCGAGAAGCTGAAGGACCTGGATCTCGATGCTTTCGCGGAGGAACTTGAACGACAGGGCTTTGGTAACAGGAGCATTACATTGTACGACATCAGAGCCGAGTTGAACCATAGGTACAAGGATCTTCGCACACCTTTCATTCCACCGGATGCGGAGGAGAAGTTCAATTTGCTGACGAAAGAGTCGCCGGAAACTTTCTATCAAGGTATCTCATGGTTCTGCATGCAGAATATCATTTTGTTTTACATAACAGGTAATAATTTTCGGTATAATTGTTGTAATTAGGAAAACTTGTGCTCGCAAGGGTTATGGGAATCGCACGTAAGAAGCCGCAAGGAGAGCAGTTGGATAATGCCAACCCTGTAAGAAATGACGAAACAGGGCTCTGGCAATGTCCTTTCTGTCTCAAAAACGATTTCCTCGAAGTCAGCGAGGTTTGTTTCTCAACATTCAACCTTTCGGGTCCACGTTCAATCGAACTGCATCTAAGATAACAAAATTATTTTGGAGGTTTGGAATCACTTCGACGCTGGAAGTTGCCCTGGTCAAGCATCAGGAGTGAAAGCACGGTTGGACAACGGTGTGTTTGGTTTCGTGCCCATCAAGTTCATCAGTGACAAGCATGTCGTGAACCCCGAGGAACGAGTCCAGGTGGAAATTTAACTCTTATATTAGTAAAACATGAAAGTGTTTAGTAAATGTCATAAAGTTACTAAATGGTTTGTTTCTTTTTAGATCGGGATGACTCTACATTGCCGTATCATGAAGATCGACATCAACCGCTTCCAAGTCGATTTGACGTGCAGGTCATCTGATCTGGCAGACAAAAACAACGAATGGAGGTGATGAAAGATACTCGATTTACAGCTATTTGTTTGCCAGATGGTTTAATGGTTTAATTTCGGTTGATTTTACAGGCCAACCAAAGACGTTTACTACGATTACGATGCCGAGGAGAAAGACAAGAAGTCCGACGAGGAGCGCAAGAAGCGTCAGGTGCGGCAGACGTACATCAAGAGGGTCATCGTGCATCCTTCGTTCCACAACATCAGCTTCAAAGAAGCCGAAAAGATTCTGTCTTCCATGGAGCAGGGAGAAGTTGTCGTGCGGCCAAGCAGCAAGGTTAGTTTCCAAACGCCCGTATCGGTCCTTGTGAAGACCAAGCTCCTCGTACTGGAAGATCGTTTCAAATAGCGTATTGGGATTCAAGCTGTACTATTCCTAATTTGATTTTGATCTACACAGGGAGCCGACCACCTGACCGTGACGTGGAAAGTGTGCGACGGCGTGTACCAGCACATCGATGTCCGCGAAGAAGGCAAAGAGAACGCCTTCAGTTTAGGACAGTCTCTGTGGATAAACAACGTGGTCAGTAGTGGTGTTGACAGTAGGTTAGACGACAGTTGTTTCGATTATTAACGTCCTTTCGGCAGGAATTTGAGGATCTGGATGAAATAATAGCGCGGCACATTCAGCCGATGGCCGCGTTCGCGAGAGACATCTTGAACTTCAGGTACTACCGGGACACGGATGGTGGGAAACGAGAAGTTGCCGACAAGACTTTGATGGATGAAAAGAAGAAGGCTCCTTCTAAGATCCATTACATACTTTCGGCTTCAAGAGTAAATTTTACGAACCTACGCGTGAAGGAGTTCGGCTTATCTTGACATATTACCAACTTAATCCTTTACTTCAGGAATTCCCAGGAAAGTTTTTGCTGTCTTACCTACCAAGGAACAAAGGTCGCCACGAGTTTGTAACCGTCACTCCGGATGGATTCAGATACAGGGGCACGGTGTACCATTCCCTCAACTCCATGTTCGTCTGGTTCAAGGAACACTTCCGGGACCCGATACCGGGTTGGTTTTTGAGGATAAACATCCAATCCTCGGCTGCGGTCATTTTACTTTGTTACTTGCAAACAGGTACTCCGGCCAGCGCAACTGGCCGCACTCCAATGGGCCAATCTTCGTTCATCGGCAACACTCCGAGCATCAATCTGGCCAGTTTGGACCCTCAAGCCATCCAACGTGCTGCCCAGAACATGCCAAGTCACGTGTACAACACATTGTCTCAAGTGGCCAGCCAAACTCCATCCGTACACGGAGGACAGTATTCAAGTGGTTTCGGCGGTTACAGTTACCATAACCAAACGGTACGCGGTGTATAAGTTAAAAATCTTTATTTTATTGAATGACAACCATCATGTTGATGTACTTACAGCCCATCACAACACCCATGATGACCCCATCGTACCACGCCATCAGCACTCCCAACTCGCATAACCTTCCGACTCCCAGGTACCAGGCCACACCTTCGCAGACCTGGGCTCAGCCTGCTGCTCCTCCTCCGAGGACGCCAACCCACAGGCAGTCTTCTTCGGCTTCGCAGCAGCAACCACAGCAACAAAGGTATATTACTTGTTGAAGTCAGTGAGCAAAGTGGGATCGTTAATAACAATGATTTGTGTCACACGAAGGTCGCATACAACTCCCAGTTCCTCGTCGCAGGCAGTCGATTGGAGGAAAGCGGCAGAGATGTGGGCTAAACAGAGGCAACAGCAGCATCAACAGCAGCAAGGTTCGGTGACGCCGCGAGGTGGTGTCACCCCGAGGTCCATGTCCAGGAACAGTTCCGCGTTAACCCGCATCAGCAACAGCCCCATGGTGGAAAGTACTCCGACCGGAGACGCGACTCCTCTCATCGACGAACACTGAATCATCAACTTTTCTAGCAATATACGATTTACTTTGCTGTATTTCGTTTTTGTCGCGCAGGAAATTTCTCAACACATTTGCAAGAATGGGGTGTACAAAAGCCATTGGTTAATCTGCAAGTGTTGGCGAGTCGTATTTTGAGTATTTGTTCTTGAGGTATTATTTATTGTACACCCCATGCATGTTGTGTGAGAGAGACAGATTTTGTTTTGCTGGAAATGCGTTTGATTTATTGCAATTCCAGGAAAAAGTTACAGTGCATGTTTAATTTTTAAGATTTAATTTATTGAATTTGACCGTATTGGGATAATGTGTGTGACGAAGCACGATATACGGGAAGTCCTATTCCTCTTTCTCGATCCAGAACATTTTTGTATTTTTCATCATTGATATAAACTGTATAATGACCTGACGTCACAATCAAGACATCAATTTCATATATTAATTTAATTCAGACATTATTTTATTTTCATTAAAATTAAATTTCTGCAAAATGTGATTGAAAATTGCAGGAAAAGTCATGACATAAAAGCAGTGCTCTGAGCATTTATATAGCTTTTCGTTTTAAGCGGTTTTAATAGTAAGAATGCCAATATGCAAATTTTATTTCGGGTTTTCGTTTAAACGTTTGTGACGTCACACTATCGTCCTGCTGAAGGAGCGCCGCCTGGACGGGAGTTCGGAACAACTGGCGATGGCGGCGGTTGATAGCCGGCGTCGGTGAAGCCGAGAAAAATAACATTCCTCGTTTTAATTATGAATCAGTGGAACTCGCAAGATCGTTTTAATATCTGGGTGCCAGTGTACATAGGTCCAGGATTTACCATTATGCAGAGACAAGGTGAATTTGAAATTCCATTCGTTCTTTTTTAACGGTATTTTCAAATCTCGGCTTCCTACATCAAAAAATGTCAACGGTTCCATCGGTTTTTTATTGTTTGCGCAGCGATGTCTAACTTGTAATTAACTTCGCTACATTTCGGTCCAATCTGATATTTTATACGCATGGGGTCCTGAATTTTATTTCAAACTCCTGCTATTGCTCGCGTCATAATTTTGGTGCAATGTTTTGTCACGTGAATGGTAGGAAAAGCGTTGCTATGCAATGCGGTTATTGCTCGCAACTCAATCCTACGCAATATAGTTGCACGAAAATTCAAATGGTTTCTCGGTTTTCAATCTTTAAAATGTTCACCGTTATTATTTTCTGTTTTGATTGTTAACATATGCGATGGTTGTTTTAGTCTTGTTTTAGTGTAGTAATTGGGTTAGAGTAAGTTAATTTATATTTTACATGAAGGAAATAATTTTCGTAAACGTTTTTTCGGCTTGAAATTGTAACTTTTGTCAGTTATGCAACATAGTTGCGTCGTTGGCGATTGCGCGCAAGTTTCTCCATGTTAGGGCATAGGAAATATTGCGCGCAACTCGTGGTGCTCGCAATATTATTGCAACTGTCTGTTTTTTTCTCATTTGAAAGACGTGATTACTTTGCTTGGAATCAAAAATAATACGAATGATAACGCACCGGCTGCTCAACGAGGTGAATTTGCGGTGATCTCAAATGCCGCAATGGTCTACACTAAGATGGCAAATAAGTTGGATGCATCAAGTTTCCAACCGCATTCTTCACCAAATAAACTCACTGCCAAATCCATATTGATAAATCACAAGTCAACCAAAGGCACTCGGCTTAAAACCCTTGTCAAAACCCAGGTTAAAACAAAACCAACCAAGCGGTATGTGTATATTTTACCATGCAAATACAGTATAAATTCAAAATTAATTAACATTTTTTTGCATTATTTTTCAGATTAGTGCATACAGCCACAATCAAACTCAAAGATACAGCAACTGAAAATCATCAAATAACTCAATTTTTCCCAATAAGAAGAAGCGAGAGAAGAACTCGATCCAAAATAAAAGTATACACATTTAAAACATAGAACAATTATTTTTATATTCACATTTAATATTGTGTGATTTGTAATTATAATTTTATATCATTACAGAAGGAAAAACAAAAAGCAGTTGAGGATGCAATACTCACTGGAAAAGAAGGAGGACTCAGAGTAAGTTTATCCCGACAGAATCTTTACAATTTCACTTTACTCTCTTGAATACAATTAAATATAAATAATGGTACATAATTATAACATTATCAGGGTGTCTACTGATATGTTGGAATTTGTTTGTTCTTGGAATCCTGGAAATATACTGGAATTGTGAAGTGTTCAATGCTGACTAATAATTAATTGTGTTTGTGGCTTCGTTTTAATTTGTAGATGGAAGAAGTTGAAGGAAAAGGAAGAGCTGTATTCACTTGTACATCTTTCAAACGTGGTGATTACGTGGTAGAGTATTCCGGGGAATTGATCGGACCGGACGAGGCCAAACGCCGCGAATTCGTTTACTCGCAAGACCTAAACACCGGCTGCTACATGTATTACTTCACGCACAACAACCGACGTTACTGGTAAATGAAGAGTAGCTAAATAAGTGGTCATTTGGTCATCTACTGAACCCGAATATTGGTCCGCTTCAGCGTGGATGCTACCAAAGAGACCGAGAGGTTCGGAAGACTGGTGAACCACAGCCGTCAAGGGAACCTGGTGACCAAGTCTTTCGTCATCGACAACGTTCCTCACCTTATCTTGGTGGCCAGTCGGGACATCGAAGCTGGAGAAGAACTGCTTTACGATTACGGAGACAGAAGCAAATCTTCTCTGGAAGCTCATCCTTGGCTCGCGACGTGATCCCGATTCGTACCGTTAAACCTCGATTTTGTTTTCAAAATCCGAGGGACCAAAAAATGCCGACGTAAATAAGTGTATATCTAACATACGAGTTTGAAACAAGCATATTATTTCTAATTAATCAATTGATTTGACGAAAATCGTGAATTAATTCACGAGGAATTTGAATTAAATTCCGAAATTTCGTGATTTTGCTGCGAGTTGTCCTTCAATTAAATATAATGCAATGTGTAGAATGTTATATCATTATTTTTTACATGCACTGTCCATTGTCAAGTGAAATGAGAATTGTTTCGAGTATGTGTTGGCACGTTTATTTTAATTAATTGATATTGGACTATTCGCTAACATGGTTTCATTCAGTCAAGTGTATTCACATTCATTTTGATATAAAGTTGTCATTTGCTCATTCGCTAATTTTCGTTTCAGTATACAATTATTTAGTGATCGGATAATTGTTTTGGTTTTGCGCGCAATAGTTTCAGGGTTGTAAAAACCTTGGTAAAAACTAAGTTATAAAAATTGCATTGGCAAAACCATAAATATTACGGCGGCGAATCGGCGGTGGCGACTTGGGTAGAAGGTAAGTAGTCTTGGAAGAACGTAACAACAGCGCTTTTGCAAATGGAGTTCGGCAAAACGTTTGTATCGCAGGTGTGTTGTTCGCGGTGCTGTTCATTTCAGAATTAAGTGCGATACAGCTATTTTGGCGACGAAATATTATCATCTTGAGTTGCAAACGACTGTACGTCACTGTTAGAATAATATTGATTTAGTGATTCGTCTCGAGATTGATCCGAAATTCACTTTTACCTCCTTTTGTTCTCACCTTTTGAAGACCGTGGTTGCCGAATCAATCCGCTAGATGGCGTAATGCTACAATGGCCCGTTCGTTATCGGCGATTTTAGTCGTTAATTATCCCGTAATTTAAATAATATGAGACTTTTAAAGCCGAGTTGGGTGGCTTTGGACGGTGAGTAATATGTCCACTGTTTACTTTACTAATATTTCATGCGCGGATAATTTAAGATAAGTAATATTTCGATTTTTAATTACGCAGGCCATCCAATATTTTCACTTGACATTCACCCCGATGGATCACGTTTCGCCACCGGTGGACAAGGTGTATATTTTAATTCGTAATAACGTCAGTATTTTCTGTGTTTTTAAAATATTTTGCACGGATCTATATATAGGTGATGACTGTGGTCGCGTCGTTGTTTGGAATATGGCACCTGTGGCCAATGAAGAAGATGAAAAAGATGAAAGTATTCCTAAAATGCTCTGCCAAATGGACAATCATCTAGGCAAGCTTTTTAGCGACATTAATCCATTTATTTTAACCTCATTTTATTATATTAGTATCTCTGACTTACATTTGTACATTCATTTTTCTTAAAAAATTGGATTGTCAAATTAATGCTAATTACCTAATTTAAAGTTATGCAATGTGTAATTAATTCCTTATATTTTTAACTTTTTAACAGCTTGTGTAAACTGTGTTCGATGGTCAAACAACGGCAAGTACTTGTCATCAGGTGGTGACGATAAAGTTATAATGATCTGGCAGACCGGCCGGTAAATTTTATTTAAATACAATAATACACATGAAGATTAACAGGATGGAATCAATGTATAAATGATATTCTTGAATTTATTTCAGTGGTACTGTTGGAGCATCGTCTGTGTTTGGCGGTGGTGGTAAATTAAACGTAGAACAGTGGCGGTGCGTGAGCACTTTGCGAGGACACTCGGGAGGTGGGTTCAGTCAAACATTGGTTGACTCTTGTATAAGTATTATACTGGGGATTTGAAATATTGTCATTACTTTTCAGATATCTTGGATATTGCTTGGTCACCTCACGACGCGTGGTTGGCATCGTGCAGCGTGGACAACTCCGTCATCGTCTGGAACGCTCTTAAACTTCCCGAAATCCTCTCGGTGCTCAAAGGTCACAGTGGATTAGTAAAAGGAGTTGCTTGGGATCCAGTTGGAAAATATCTGGCATCTCAGGTAAACTGTTGATTGTTTGAGCTTTTCGCTTCGTACGTATGTCAATATAATATGTTTTTTTTTTTAGTCGGATGATAAAACACTGAAGATTTGGAAGACCCTGGATTGGAAAGAAGAGACTTCAATATCGGAACCGTTTGAAGAAGTATTACTTGTTTGTTATTGTAATATATTGTGACCGATTTGCGTGATTTTGAAATGCAATTGAATGTTTTAGTGCGGGGGAACAACTCACGTGTTGAGGTTGAATTGGTCACCTGATGGACAGTTCATCGTTTCCGCTCATGCCATGAATAATTCCGGTCCAACTGCTCAAATAATAGAAAGAGAGGGTTGGAAAACGGAAAAAGACTTTGTGGGACACAGGAAAGCTATTACTTGCGTGGTTAGAATTCAAAATTTCTAAATTTCTGGCCGCATGGCGTAGCTGCTGCATTTGCTTTTTTAAATTTTTAATTCCCCGCAAATGTCCAAATATACTTATTAATATTTTACTGTCAATATATCTTTAATAAGTAAATTAGATCACAAACACTGCATTTCAATTTACTTTACTTCACTTTATATTTACATCCAACTCGTGGACATTTTGAGGTTTTTGCAGATGAGCGGCGCAAACCAACTGGTTTATTAAAATTCATTATTGGGCTTCGTATTCATTTCGTCTTTTTTATTCTTGCAGCGTTTCAACCCAAACATTCTACTGAAGAATAACAAAGACAGTGGAAAAGTATATTATTATATTTATTGTAACTGTGGTTAAATTGCATGCAACTATACCCAAAATTTAAATTATATTTGTTTTACTCAGGTTCAGCATTATTGCTGTTGTGCCATCGGAAGTCGAGACAGATCTCTATCAATATGGGTATAAACCAGTAAAACCTTTCTTCCGTGATTGGTTATTTGTTATTGATTAGACACAGTGGGAATCATACAAATTTTTACAGCTGACATCACTGAAGCGTCCTCTAGTCGTCATTCACGACTTGTTTTCTAATTCCGTTCTGGATATAGCATGGTAATACTTTAAAATAACATCTGACTACTTGTTTATCGAGTTCAAACGATTTATATATCGATCATAAAGGAGCAGATCCGGCGAGCAAGTGATGGTCTGTTCGTGGGACGGGACGGTAGCGTACCTGGACTTCACCGAAGAAGAGATCGGAAAGCCACTGAGCCAAGATGAGAAGGTTGCATATAACTTCTTGGATTGTTTTAACTTTGTTCTACCTGATTACATCCGTTATTTTTTAAATTGAAGAGCCTGTTTCATCAAAAAATGTACGGGAAAAGCTTGGCGATGAACAGTCACCAGAACTCCGCCGCCACCGTCATAGAAAATCCGGAAATGTTGAAATTGAAGGAGAAACAAGAGCAGGAACTGGAAACAAACTCCCAGCAAAATACACAGGACTCTGGGAAAAGCGTATTTCAAGCTAAGGTACAGTATAATGTACGCATTAATATTTAAAAATATTTAAAAATATTAATGCGGTTCTGTTCTTCCTTCAAGGGCCCTTTGAACCGGCAGATCGAAACACGGACTGCTGATGGCCGCAGAAGAATAACACCAATGTTCATAGCCCCAGCACCTGATATCGGGTACTAAAA
>JAQFZQ010000695.1:0-27961 GCA_034696005.1 Glomeris marginata | reverse complement strand
GTGCACCCCTTTGAAATGGGTCAGCCCAGACATGACTCCGCCCTCCTGGCTCAATCTTTCGTTGAAACCACAGTAGTCAAGGAGTAAAAATACAAGTCATTACAGGTACACCTCCGTTGGTTGTGCAGCAATCGCGTTGACACCTTTGGCACAATTTATGGGGGCTGCATTTCACTATAATCCCTCCATGCTGAACATGACAAGTTCAACACAGGGCAGATGACCCCCTCCAGGCCATTTACCATGTGATCCCTTGAAAGTCTGCACACAATAATCCATCCCCAAACATAACCCGGGCAACGCCGGGTACTTCAGCTAGTACTAGATATTTGATTGCTGACAATTCAATATGTCAGAAGATATGAAGTATTGACAATTGCCCTGCCACTTGTTAACTTACTTCTGGCCCTCACTGTAGATCCCTTTTATAGCAAAGATTTGTTTGTTTAAGAATTATATTTTTATCAGAAAAGCCTTGCGATGGTTTGTAGCCAACGATACTTGTTTATCTAGAGTGGAATAACATGTCATCAGTACAAGAAAACTCATCTTTATTGATGAACCCAACTTGGGCATGAACTGAATTACATGCCCCTAGGATACATACCTACATATATGCCAAGCAGGACCATCCTATATGCTAGGTCTAACTAACTGTACTTAAAATAACTCCTTGCAATTACGCAAAAGGATACTATTTTCTCTGCAACATGTGTAATGCATAATGGGAGGTAGGAGGATCCAATCTTAGGGATCTTATTCCTTCCAATTGGCCTCCTTACCCCACCCATGTAGTTATTATATAGGTATATTGCAGATTTGGGTCCATGAAAAATAGTTGTAGCTATATGAGTATGATCACATTTGGTCTACCGTAGGGCGTCACTTTTGCAGATAATGATCTAATTACCCTATGGTATACATGGTGCATCATAAATCATCTTAATGCAGTTTAACCTGGGGAAGACTGAAATTAAGAGGATATATGATTGACAAGTGAGATAAATTTGCTACATGGCGCATCCAATGATGATATCGCACATTGCGTTAAAGTTTGCCCTTTTAGGTTATTTATTGGCTAGCCATCATGAAAGTCGTTGCAGATGGAGTACAGATTGCAGTTGTGGAACTATATAAGAATCGTATGCTTGTATGCTTTTGAAACTTGCCAAGCCTGCAGATGTTTCCTTGCAATTATAATTATGATAAACCAATTTTGTTTGCGCAGAGGATTTCATAAGTCAAGGGAAGTTGAGAAATTTAGTATAGGCTGCCACTAAATGGAGAAACGAAGACGGCAATTTTTCCAAAATTTGTTTGTTAGATTGACGACCTTGCATCGTCGGATGGACAGTGTCCCTCTGTTGCGTGAAGTCAAATGGAAAGGCATGTTTTTAGTTCTTCGGTCTCTCCAGGGCTGATGTGACACTTCAACCACTTTGTGTGGATGGCTTTTTATCTTGTCTGGGTCTTTTGAGTGCATTTTTTGTGTAAGACGACAGATAGAAAGAACAGCTGAAAGATGTACTCGAGTTGCGATGCGGTGTCCGAATATCGTTTCGAATCCGGTTGTCGAGGAAACCGCAGTGCGTGATTGAGTATTGGCGTAGTAGTATATGTACGAGTATAGTGTACACCAAAAAGTCGCAACATGTCCTGCCGAGAAATGCTGCCAGTGTCAGCAAGTGGAAATGATAGAGGGAGACAGAGCAGAAGATTGAGAGCGCGGACGGCTATTTAATACAGGATGTTAGAAGCCGACTGAAGTACTGTATAGGAATACTACAGATATCACTAAAGCTAACCTTCATGAATATCATAATTTTCGAAGCACTTTTGGTATCGTAAAGTAATTATTTTAATGACCCATGCATAATATTCCTTGGCCGCCTGAGAATTTGGCCTGTATACATCAAAGACCTGATGTTCCAGAAGTTTTGTATAGCAAACTTTTTGATTTCCTTCACAGTCATGACCTTGTACCTAGTGACTAATAACGTTTTTTCCTGCGCCTCAAAAAATGTTTTACATCTCATATATGCATGGAAAAAGAGGTGTTGAAAATGTCAGTGCTTTGGCCTGGTTGAATAAACTGAATTATCTCAGGCGGCAGAATTTTAGGCAATAGTTATTAAAAAAAATCAATGTGTGTGTGCCTGGCACGCACGACATATTTTCTTTGTGAAACATCTTTCTGGTATCATAATTGAAAGAACAGTGTTTTACGTGCAACATCTTACTGAAACTCCATTGATAAGATATCTGATAAAAACAAAGTTTGTAGGCGCAAATAGCAAAGAATTCATTGAAAAACAGATGCAGAGCACAGCTATAAATGCTAACAGTGTGTGATGAATGGTAGTTGACGCACATCAAGTTATACCAGGAATGCACGACACGATGGGGTTGTGATAACTGAAGAATGACACATACATGACTGAAAATGCAGTAATCCACATTGAAATACGGCATCTATGCAAGTGCCACCCCCTTATGTTGGAATTGCTGGATCTGTATTCATACTGAAATTAAATTTATGTTTTAGAAAATCGACAAGTGGCTGCGAATTTTCATGTGAGAAGTTTACATTGAAACGAATGTGTATAGATCGGAAGCGATGAGGGATCCGCCATGTTAATGTGTGATGCCTGTGTCGGAGGGGTGAGAGCGATTTGTGTAATAGACAAATGCATCTGTGATTGGAGGATTCATGCGTGTGGCGTTGTTGTGGGTTGAAGTTGGCTGAGGGGTGAGTGGCATTGGTGCGTTTGAATGCGTGGTGACCGAATGGGATTGTGAAGGAGGGGCATGTAACGGAAGTGATGCCGGAAACGCTGTTATGGCATAGGGAAGGGGCGTATTGTGTTGGGCGTGGCTTTGTTTGTGCAAGGTTTTAACCCCCGTAAAGTTGTTTCACATCAAAAATTATTTTACCATACCAAAAGTGCTTCAAAAATTACGATATTTATGAAACAAATTGCTTTGGTATGTAGGTGCAAGACACAATTAATACACATTTGTTCCTCTGGTTTATTCACTTTTTTATAAACGAATGACCCTTATTTTTGAAATGTGCCTATATAGCTGAAAGATTGTTATATTATAGAAGCAATATAATAAACTTTGACGACTGAAGCTTAAATGCGCTAAACTCATTATTTAAATGTAGAGCATTTGCTTATGAATAAAGCAGTTTGGTGATGGTTCTCTCCCCATGTCTGACTTCCTCTGCACTTTGAGTATAATGTAATAGCAAATGCAGAATTATTCTACATTTATACCTATACCCTACTGGACAGACTTATAAAAAATTATAATGCTTTGTTTCTTGAAAGGTAAGCATGCAGAGACTATATACATATATAGACTAAAACGTCGTATGTAAATTAAAAAATGGGTTACTGTCTTGTCACTATGGTCTAGAGTTTTTTCGTTAATAGACTCGCTAAAAGTTGCAGTATAGCTGTTATAGATTACGATCTGCTGTCGCTTTAAAAAACAAGTAAGTACACCAGCTTGATTCCGATCTTGACAATCTCGACGGGTGGTGGGCTAAGCTGGTTCACTTTTTATTTCGAATTCATATCCGCAATTTCATGCCAGGTGGAATATTATATTTGTCGTCATTCTGTACATTACAAATCTGTGCTTAACAGACTTACCAAGGATTCGTACCTATATGTGTCATGTGATGCTGTTACTAATAATTTACATTATAAATTTTTCAACAAATCCTCGAAACATTTTCACTTACTATATGTGATATAAGGATTTTGGAGAATGAAAATGTAAGTTTGTGGCCTATTGCATTGTATGCCATGAATAAAGCGACCATCTTTTTATACTTACTTTCTCACGAAACTTTTACCGGTTACCAATTTCTGTCATATATTTTTCTCTTTCCAACTTCAATAATTTTTGAAGAACACAGTTTTGGCTCAATTATTTGTCAAGATATTTTATCTGCTAATGGATTGAAAAAAATGTGTAGAGCTGTCACTGACTTCTTATCGATTTTACATTTCGCTCGAAGCAGGGCTTCTTCAAATAAGCATTTTTTCTATAAGTTTAGGATCTCCTGTCTCTTTTAGTTGCATTCTGAGGCAAACAACAGAATGTTTTCTTGCACACGCTGTTAACAGTGAATTTTTGAATTGCTGTTACAGTGAATGGAAGGTAAATATATGGTGGGAAGTTGTCAGTAATGTTCGTATTGTTACATTACTTGTCTACATTTACAATAATTGTGTGAATCCTCACTATTTTTACTGTGCAGTTTGACTTCCAAATTGGTTTGAACTTGCAATGTGTTGAAATTGTTACATTGACTGCAATAGTTTAGTACGAAAGGGTTCATGCCATAATTATTAATTAAAAAGTGATATGAACTGAGAACCTACAACGTCTTCCAGTTCATTGAGTTACATCATTTCTTGCATGCGGTGGTATTTAAGTCGATGTAAATATTTAATTAAGAGCATACTTTCATATGCGCGTTTCTGCTGAATGTGCATGCAATCTCTATTTAATAACTGTAACTGCGTGATATGAAAGAGATTATGGCATATTTATATTTTGTACAAGTTTGATGATGAAAAAAGAAGCTTCGCCTGGTAGGTTTGCTCGAACGAGATCACCTCAGATTCACCAAATTCACGAGCCACTGAGTGGATGAGCTGTGCTTTAATACTCAAAAGAAATTTACTCATTGTTTGTGCACATTGCTGTTCAGATTCAAGTAAATATTTGATGAAAGATGAGAAAGCAGTCATTGTTATTTTTCACAGATGATATGGTATGCAGGCGATGTCGTCATATTAATTTCAAGTTTGAACCCTGTGGACATACAGTGCATGAAATACAGTATGTACCCTACTGTATGTTCGTAATACTACCCTGCATATACCGCTGCCTTTAATACCGTTTCGTTATAGTACATGCATATACTTTCCACATTAAGTTGTTGTCTCAAAGTATTGATTCCAGGTTTGTGTATTATTTCCCACATAATGTCCCGCATACCCTATAGCGATTTAATAAGCTTGTATAATAGGCAAGATTTCGAAAAGTGTACCTACGCTATAGTGCAGATTTCTATTGGGGCGATAGTTTAACCAGTTTAACTGACTGATTTTGGAACTCTAAACACTCCAAAACAGAGCCACACAATTTAAAGTATGAATTTTATCATACTAAATGAACCATATCAAAAAAATTGAGGAAACAAAAACAGTTGAAATTAATAGCTTTTTATAGTCTTTTGGAGTTCGATTTTGGGGGTTGGCGCCAACTATTAGAACAGCACCCTGCAGAGCAATTCATCTAGAGTACTTCCTTTTGCTGCTCCATAAGCTGTGCTCCCTCCATCCAAATAATGTTACATGGTATTTTTAATGGAGTGGCAAAATTGAAATTGCCGCCAATAAACATTGATTTTTTGATGACACACAATTCAAGCACAGCTTTGAAAACAAAATTTTCGTAAACAATCAACGGTGCATTCCAATAAATTGCTCATGGAGTGATTGCTCAATGAGCTGTATACAGCTCATTGGATTGCTAGTGCTCCCAGCTGTCTGAAGATGGCGACCTAACTTTGTGGGATGTTGATGTCACACAGACCCTAACTGCAAATTGCAAACCTGTATTCCATTATCCCCTCTGTGCGTGGGCTAGCTCATTATTGGTATCATGAGAGTATAAAGTTTGGTATGGGGGTCTGAGTGTGCACTTCGAATGCATGCATTAGAAGCGACATATCTGTAAGTTTTGAGGAATGCATCCGATTTGTGATATAAAAGATGACTTCAGATTAAGGTATAATTATGAATGGAGGGGCGCGTCCATCACATTCAATGGCTGCCAAAGTTTACAATCTGCGTTTGCATTTTTGCAATCAGCTTGCCAATGTGGTTGTATCACACTTTCTTTCAGCCATCTACTTTCCTGAAAAAAAAGCTTCCTGTTTTGGAAAGTCAATTTCGAAAGAAATGAACATGTAGGTCACGAAAGCATAAGGCAGGCCGTTGAACGTGATGGACGCGCCCCTCCATTCACTCTGCCTGCTCTTAAGATGCTATCGTTTGCAGTTTGAAATTTGACTATAATCCGAAGCTCTTCTTAGTGCGCCATCTGGTATTGGCACTGAGAAACATTTATCATAAACTTATGGATATTGTTGGACAGCTATGTGTATATAAGGAGTATATAATATCGAATAATTCTTACTTCTAGGCAGGATCGAATAAAAAAATACTCTTAATACTTCTGCATCGAGAAGCTGAAAACTTTTTCATAGGCTGAGTGGGTGATCCTGATATTCATATTCTCATGCGCCATTTTTAAGTGCAATCGATATAAGCATAATTGGGATATATATGCACAATATTGCAATATTTAATAACGCGAGGGTCTTACCCAGTGTAATAATGACATGTTGCAATTGTTACTTGACTTGATATTGCAATTATACGCATGCTAGCAACAATAAAAGTAAAGATGATTATAATCTAAACAAAAAGATAGACATTAAATGATCTTGAAAAACTTTGTCAAGGTCAGCGAATGTTGGTTTACTTTTCTATGGTGGATGAATTGCTATAGAGTCCTACAAATAATTATATTTTTACAACATTTCTCAAGATATTTGTTAATTGATATTGTCGTATTGTATATTCATTTCAAAAATGTACCTAGTAGGCAGCATCTGTTTGGCCGCGTATTGTGAACATGGAGAAGGAATTTTCATTAGCAAGCTTTTGTGGGAAAATCTATTATTGATTTCGAGGAAACCATTGGAATTCCGTGAACTATATACGAGCAGCGAATTCAGATCGTAATACGTATTTGTATTTTTTATACAGCCTTTTGATCTTTCCTGGGCGAGTTAAATATGCCAATCCAATAGCGCACTGAATGCCATTATTATACATTGTGAAATTCGTTTCGTCTGCACATTTGCCAAAGCTTGCTAAAGTTTCTAAGCAAATATTAAACGTAACATGTTTCATTTTGGACTCCATTGATATGTTATATACAAGGTGAACAAAAAGTCTGGGCTTTTATAAGTTTATTTGCAAACGCTAACAGATCTGCAAATGCAAATGCAGTGCAGCCATCAAATTGGAAATATGGCTATGTTTTTAAGAGCATCTAGATCCTGACTTTTTAAGCATTTCAGGATAGTGACTGTTATTGCAGGTTATTTATTATATCAAATTGTAGAATTTATGTGTATTTAATTGCTCAAACTGCCAAGAAGTGTTCAAGAGAGCCATGCTGTTTGCTGTTTTGTCCACGTATATTATCTTACTCATTCGCACAAATAAGCAGCTCACAACATACAAAAGCTAGACTAGTTGGACACTTGTAACCAATATTTGTGTCATTTCGCATGGTAAGATCTCTTGGAAATCGATGCTTCACATATATACTCTGTATTTTGACCAACATAAGAACAAGTAAGCCATTTTGGGCGACATGTAGCTGCACCTTGCATCTACCTAGCTGTCACCTGTAATCGCGCTTCCCTGCAGGTTCTGTGTGTCTGTGTGGCTACCTACTTTCAGGGATTTTTGACCTAACTTCGGAAGTCCATAGCTCCCTTAGTAATCATCTTTGCGGTACATAACGAAGACAATGTGATTGTTAGCCCATCCACTCCAACCCCTTTAATGTTTTGCTCCGAGCTGCGTAACACTTGGTAACACCATGTATGTTAAGCTAGAAGGGTAGCTGTCACTTGTTTTCGATTATGCGTGCAACTTACATAACTGTATTCCTCGTGATGTCCAAAGCCACCACCTAGCCTGATGAGGCCACCACCTCGACCTCAATAAAAATTGTATTTCCGTGCAAACGAAATAAGTGACATAAGGAAGGCGAACCAAGAAACCTCACTTTACATAGTTAATGCCATGAACCATGCACACATTGTGAAAACATTGCGGGTTATGGATGAAATATGTATTTGGCCAGAGCACTTACCTTATAGGTCAAATTATTTGTTGAAATTATATATGAGATGGTGTTTTCAGTATATCATTAGAATAATGTGGATTAAATAGTTTCGTATGTTCCTTTGGATGAACCTTTTTCTTTATAATCATATTATTTCTTGGCTATAGATTATGTAGCTCTTGTTGATCGTATAGAGAAGGAAAAGTTGAAGATGGAGATTTCAATCTGCTTTGCATCTCGATGCATCATTATTAGCGTTGATCACGTGATGTTAACGTCACAATCCCTGAGGGTTGAAGCCGGTGTTGGGTTCGTTGACCGTCGTGCTGTATTACCATTGGGTTGCATGGGGCCGGATTTTTTGAAATGGAAACGAAAGAATTCCGAACTGAGATTACGATTTGAGAGTGATGGCATGAGCGGGATGTCTCAAATTGTTCCTGAGCTCGTAAAACTGCAAATTGTCTTCGGCCTTCTTCGCCACTTTTTGCCATGGCAAATAAAAAGCATGGCTGGGAAAATATGAGGAAAAGGCGTGAACTTGGGCGCATGTGTTTGACGAACAATTCTCGCACTCCTCCGAGATAGAGATATATAATGGCAATGCGAAAGATGATTTCACATTGCGCATTTTCATTTTCTTATATTCTGGTGTCTTTGCACGTAGCCAACGCGTCACATATATACAGTATCTTGCGAGAGAATTACGAGCGAGTGTGATTGTGCATAGTGAAATTTTTGCAAGAAGCTTGAATTATTTTGTGCGCAGTTTGTGATTTCCCCTGCGGAAACATTTTTCTTTCATTTCCGCGCAATCTCTTCATTTCGTTTTCCCTATACTGAAAAATGTAACTTACTCGCGTTGAGAATATTGGAACATGGCGTAATTTAATGGCGATTGCGCATGGATTGAGTTCTCACTGTTACCAAGCTTTTTTCTTTTCCATCCCTTCCTTCTACGTATATAACTTAATTCATATGTATATCGTTCATATTTTACCCATTGTCATTGGTAACTGCTCATTGTTTTCAATTGTGTCCAGTTCTAAGTATAGTGTTTCTTCACAAATGAGCTCATTGCATGGTTTCACCCAAATTAATTTCACATTTGGCCAGAAACGATTACTGGTTTGTGAAATCAATTTTTAGTGGATTACGACCAAAATTACATCAATGAAATCTTCCCTGATTTGTTGTTGATGTGTATAAAGGTAAACTAACACGGTTTTGTAAGGTACCCTGAAACTTCAACAAAATAAAGTAAAACGTTGAATACATTTTAAAGCAAGTGTTGATAGGAAATCTCTTTATTGAAAATTAGAAAAACAAAGTTACAAGCCCTTCAAAATACGACGTTCGCGCATGCGCAGTGAGATTTTAGGGTCAACGAATTATACGAAATCGAACGCCAACTGCATGCTAAACCATCGAGAATGATTGACAGCTTGGTGTCTTGAGGTCCGAAATGCGTCATTTTTCTCGTGGTCACAGCAAATAAACGGTACGGTAAAAAACTTTGCAATTTGCAACAAAGGTTCAAATTGCGTGTCTAAATCACCTGCTAAACGATGAGCCAAATCGGCAATGTCAAATATGATCGTGTCAGGTTACCTTTAAGCTCAATCAAACCATGCACGTTTTATTTTAAGTAATAATTAAGAGATGCGCTGTATATTGAGATATGTACATATTTAACTAAATTGTAATGGATGTTTTACTTTTATGAAGGATTAAAATTTCCATCCGTTTATTTATTTACATAAAATAAACACTTGTATATAGAAATGAAAACCAGATTCTAATGGCAGTATAAAATAATCATGTATTATCGTATATTTGTATTTTCAGGAGAATTCCAGAATGCATCTGCTGTTGTTGGTGGCACCGCTGAGCTTCCTTGCGATATAACCGAACCTGATAATGATGACAAAACGCATTTAGTTCTGTGGTACAAAGAAGGCTCTGGAAATCCAATTTATAGGTACACATTTCTAAAGTAGCGTGTGATTGTAAGTTTCTTGTTCCAATAACTCACTATCACACTTGGTTGATGAACCCAATTTTACTGTTTGGCTCAAACTATGGCCTCTTGCTCCTGGTTTGCAACCAACTGGTCACGAGTTATTGATCCATTTGCTTACTTTGGCTTGCTTGCAGTGAATATTTCCTCCACTTTTTGGCTGGCAAATCATAAAAGCTTGCCCATTGCTACGTGCTTGTGAACTTTATTTTCGGCCCATGCATCTTGCGGCCAAGACCTTGGCCCTTGACACTCTAGCTCTGTTTAGCCCAATTATGTGACCTGTTTCTAACTGTTGAGCAGGCTCCTTGCATTAATAGAGGAAACATCTAGTATAATTTATATGGTTTATCTAATTTTATATGTAACAGGATCACAGACATTATTAGAAATGTGTATGAATTGTACTAGATGAAGTGCAAATATATTGTGAAATGTTATTGCAAATTGTTTACACATTTGTATTACAACCATAGGAAATTAAGTTTGTCAGCGGGAATGAAGCTTTACTTTTTTAAAATGACTTTTGGGGAAAAACTTAATCAAGACCACTGCTGCATGTGACAGCAATTTCTGTACCTCTCCTCCCACGCTCCTTCGTTACAGACTTTCACAGTTTCTGGTGTACCCTTCCAACCTTCTTGATTGAACAACACAAGAGCATATTTATCATTTGAAATAAATGTAATGGATAATTAATGTTTGGTCTAGCAAAATCACAGTAGCAAACATGTACATATTTGAATGTGGCTAACTTTAGCTATAAACAACACACCATTTCATTTAGGCGTTTCATAAATTACCATTATATTCTAGTAATGTATAGTCATTGCAGTTTTGTCAAAATAAAAATAGGCATTGATCTAAAAGTTGGAGGATTTTTGGAAAAAATATTTATTTACCCAAGCAATTTTATAAAGTCTGCAGTATAAGTGAGTTTCCTTTATGCTTTTCAGTCCTATCGGGTTTAAAAGTGTCATCGATATTCGATTTTAAGATGAAATTGCTTCTACATATTTGTGCATGCTAAAATAGTATTGATTATATGTATTTTCTTTTGCAGTTTAGACCTGAGGGAGAAAAAGATGGATGCGGTTTCCAAATACGACCCGAATGATATCCGAAGTAGAGTGACATTTTTTCCGGATGCATCCAGTCCCTATCTACTCGTAAGAGATGTTCGAGCCGAAGATGAAAGCATTTACAGATGCAGAGTGGATTTTAAGAAATCACGCACTCGCAACAGTCTCGTGAGCCTCAGCGTTGTTGGTGAGCACTTCATTTAAATCAATGATCTAAATGTTCTCTAGCTGCTTTGCTCATCATTTTCAAGTATCATGCATCGCATCTGTAGTCTATGCATGCCCAAAACTTACACCTTACTCGTATTTCACACGTCTTGGCTAACGAAGTTTACTCCTATTGTTGCATTTTGTTTCTTTTTCTCGGAGTAAAAATTCCCAAATGCTATTGAAAAATGGCCATTTTATTGTATGCGATTGCATACATATTATTTTCTTTCACGCTTCAGTTATTTTATCAGGCACAGAATTTCCTCTGTGGATTTAAGTTACTGAAAGGCAAAATGTCAAAGTGCATACATATACATATATTCATTTACAGTATATACTCATGCTTGTGCAAGTATACTCGTCGCGTTATTACTCTGGGATTATTATGTGCAAAATTGTTTTAAGGAACTGTAAATTGAATTACGCGATCGAGTTGGCATATAAGTTAGTTGCTTGGCATGAAGTGAAAATGCAGTTATTTCTCGTGCCTTGTTGTATTTAAATTCGTACGCATCTTTTTCGAGCAAATTTGTTGCAATTGCTCTTATACGCGCAAGGGTTGAATTCAGCCATTTGTATTCCGCCCATGACTTTCCTCAGCACATTTAATCCTTAGCCACGCAACTGTGCATGTCCTTATCGCCAGCATAATATTCAAATTAATATATTTTATATACTTTGTAAAAATAGATGTTGTTTTTGAGAAAAAATCATAATTGCGCGCTAAAACTTCTCGATCATTAAGATTTTTGGTGTCCGGGTTTAATTATATCAATAACATTTATTGTTTCAATAATAACTAGCCTTTATTCTTTCATGTAGTATTTTAATGTGGTGACAATAAATTTGGGAAATACTGAATATTTTTTTCGCAATAATTTTAAAATCGCCCGTTATTCTTCCTCACCCTGTATTAGATTATGCGCATAGAATTCATCACTTCATTAATATTTATTGTTATTTATTTAAGCGTATTGTAGCAATGTAAGTTCACAAAAGTGTATAAAGAATTCATTGACTTATTTTTTCTTCATAATTGCAGTTCCTCCAAAAACTCCATCAATCCTTGGGGAGAAAGGTCTGGAATTAGGTTCTGTCATTGGACCATACAACGAAGGTTCCAATCTCTTCCTTGCTTGTGAAGTAGTAGGAGGTAAGAAATTTGCTTGTAATTTTCATTATAGTGAATGTATTATATAGAGTCAGTGTGGTCAATCCACGTATGATTTCTGATTGGCTGCACCATTTTCTGGTGCAAATATTAGAATATTGGAAAGGATATTACTTGATCTGTTCAACTTAAAATTCTTTTTGATTAAATTTACAAATTCGGTAATAAGGAGTTGGTCTATTGACCTGCTGCTGAATCTCCCATCGAATAATGTGTCTTTCCACAAAACACATCCCTCAGCTTTTCCGGCAATCTGATGTTTGCGGTTAGGAGTGCAGGGAGCATAAAGCGAGAAAGCACGAAAGCTCTAATTTAATTCATCATAAAATAATGAAAACTTCTTAGTAGTACAACTTCTTCGCAAGAAGCAAGGATATAAGCACATGTTGCAGCTGCTCCTTGCACGCGCAAAGGCGAGTTTGCATGCTGTACATGTTTTCCGAAAGCCTTGTGCTTGGTTTAAGTTTGGAAGCAGAAGCTATTTGAGGATCTGTCACATATTCTCTTCACTGGCATCTTGAACCATGTCGCTTTCAATTCTTTGGCCTGGATCGACCATGCGATTCCATCTGTGAACCAGTCTTGAATACCACACAGACGACACCCAATCATGGGCTGATTGTGCAGACTGAGCACGTGGATGCATGCATGCATGCATGCAAGGTGAAAAGGGTCAATGCAAAATATGCAAGACAATAATGGACTTTTAGGCTTATTGTCCGTGCCACTGACCCATTACCCTATCTTGCTCACCGGACCGATCACAAATCTACGGTTGGAATTTACTCATTATTATTTTATTTCTCATATCAGCTCTTCCATTGCATCCATTTTGGTAGTTATTTGCCTAATAACTCTATTAACCATTGAAATCCATATAGTCCAGTGAAAACATGCATTCCTCCCCTATACTACATCCCAATTTATTTTTCATTATTATAGGATGATATATCTCAATATATCATCCGTCATATAATCCTGATCAAAAAGTTCACAATTGGTTGGAGATCAGGTGCGAGAACTTGCGATTTCATTATGGTCATTTCTAGCTCTTCAAACCAGAGTTTGACAACATGAGCTATGAGAAATGTCGCATTATCTTTTTGAGAAAGCCATATATTCCTTGAAATAGCTGGTCCCACGTGAGGAAATGCTTCTTTTACAATTGACAGGTATAGCATTGGGAATTTATTTTGCTTGAAAGAAACTTCAATTCGCAATTTCTTCGGTATCCAGTAGCTCTTCAAATCATGAGTGATCCACCTTAAAGCTGCCAACTGGAAATCATATTTTTTTCTTAGCAGAATTCATGGATGGATACAAAACTAATTCCATCGAGCTCTGCAAGAAGGATATTTATTGTTTCTTTGACTTATGTTCATGTGTTCTTACAAATATCCAAGTTTTCATTATTCTAATTCATAAACGTTGCTTTATTCGTCCATTTGTAGATGAATGTTAATTTGATATTCGTATATAATTCATTGTGGACCTTCAATCACCATAACATGCTCAGTCGGCAATTCCTTCAAATAAATGTTTCAAACCTTTTTGCAAATGTGAGGAAAATGTGAGTTAAGTGTGGATTATACAAATCCCTTTTGTGCAAAGTGACCGAGATAGTTTTAAATGAATTTGTTCTTACTTGGGTGCAGTTTTCTAAATTTGATCATTAAAATTCTTTGGAAATAATTAGATAGCTTCAGGGATTTTACAGTTTGAAACGTTTGTTGCTTTTGTATTGACTATTTACAAGCAAATACTTATAGTAAAACTAATGCAAGCAAAATATATGAATAAGCATGTAATAAGCAATTTTTAATTAAGCAAATGTGAACAAATATATGCACTAAACAAGGGGAAAATATACATCATGCATGGCCGTGAGGGACGATATTAACAAGGTAAACAAGGCTATATCTTGTGTATACGTTACTGGCACTTTTCAATTTTTGAAGATGCATAATTTAATCTCAAAGGACAGAGCAGTAATCGCTTAATTTCTCGTTTATTCAGTCCGTCAAAACACAAGATGTCAACAAATGTTGATCATTCGAAATTAATGCTCATGATCACTCAGGAAAAAATTTATAAAAATAAATTCAACATGAACATAACCTACTTAATCCATCCTGAAATACCAGGATATTGAATTTGACCACAAATAATTAAATGCGAGTAGAATTTGTGACATTCGTGTAGTACATATTTAAGTATACTATTACATGTAGAGAGAGCAATCTGAAGTTGGCAGCTTTTATAATAGTAGTTACTCTGGATTTTAAAACTTCAGAATATCAACAAAAATGCTTGGTTTTGTTGCCTGTTGAAATATTCAGTATATGGTACGCAGTATTTATGAAATGTATAACCTGAAACATACAAAACACTACAGCCTCGTGTAGTTACTAGCCATTAAGATTCGATTTAGGTACTTTAGGAGAGACAAGAGGTACTCTCATGAACAAAAATCTTGTACATGCATGCATGCCAGAACACTGCTTGAATGTATATAATATTGTCTGCAGTGAGAGAATAATGCATGGGAAGACTTTATTGCAATTTGGCTTTTGTTAAATTACATAAAACTTTCTTAAAACATTGACAATGTGAAGATGATAAACTTTATTTTACATTGTATATTCTTGAAAATTTTCACATCTTTAATTTGTGCAAAGACATTTAAAAGCAAGTTTGTAGTTGTGATTCATTTGCATTACTAAATCTCGTATACTATAAAACATTTTTAATAAACCAATTAGTAGTAAGTAGTTTGCGAGAAAAGTTTCTAATGGCAGTTGTTGAGGTTTGATACATTTATTGGAATTCGATAGGATGCCATCTAAATTTTCAGTTGAGACTGACAAGAAGACCTTGTGTTCAGCTCGTATGCTAATTTATTCATGAATTTAGATACGAAAATTTACAAAACCATTTTAAAGTGTTCATTGGATTTAAAAAAAATCGCTATGCGTATCTTTACTTCTGGTGCAAGCGATTGAGCCATCTTAATTGCTTAGCATTAGAAGCCAATCGAAATTAAGGCAGGCTTGCAGGATAAATAAATGGCGAGACAGTTGAAGTGTTTTTTCCCAGTTTTACTTAGGATTTCATAACATGTCGATGTAGAATTGTAGTAATAATTTATTGGTTGTACCATATTTATGTATATATATATGCATGCAGTCCTACAATATCTGTTTTCTGATTTCAAAACAATGATCAAAACAGCTGCAGAAATTCATATAACATTTGGTTGTACCCGATAACAATTTTGTGACAAGTTTGGGTGAATACACCATGTGAATGAAAAATAGCAATTTAACATGGCATACAAGATCTTCGATTTTCGTCAGAGTAAATAATGTGGCATACACGTACAATATTATGCATTTTTGTTTCCATTGTTGAGAGATTGCGCATAAGCTGACTTTCATTTTCACCAAATTCCATGTGCACTTCACCTTTTTCACAATAACATTTTTCCCTGTATTTTTAAGCAAATAGGTTAGTGCTGAGGGCAGAATAGGTCTTATTCAAATGTTTATCTTATGATGTTTGAAATCCGGAATGTTTAACCTCTTGGGATTTGAGCGACCAGAAAATTTCAGCATTCATTTTTGCGAATACAAATTGTGACATGAATTTTGCAGGCAAGCTTGAAGGAAATTAAGGGTCCCCAGCTAATTCTGTGCCTCGACAAAAACAAATGATTGTTTGTTGGATGAATGATGCTCAGATTGTTTGCTGGATGAATGACAAAGACATTGCCAACTTTGCTTCAGGCATGTTCTACGTATTTGACTATAGTCCCAATCTACAGTTAGTGCCATGAAAGATTGTGCGCGAGGATGACGTCACACAGAAGAGTCGACTCATTTCAGGGGTCGGGGTTCGATGCACCTGCGTGCGGGCCGGCAGCGTCACATTACCAGTATTGCCAAATCAAACCCCGACCCCTAAAATGAGTTGACTCTTCTGTGTGACGTCATCCTCGTGCACAATCTTTCATGGCACTAATTGTACCAACTTAAACCTGTTTATATAGCTTTTGGTTTTGTAAGGTGGTAAGTAATATGCAAACGGCGAGTATAAATGGAAAAATTATTACATCTCAATTTATGTGGATTAAATGTGTTCTTTTAATACTACTGTATTTAAAACAATTTTCACGATGATGAGCCGATGACGCCATATTGCGAATAATCGATATCTGCAACCCATTTTCTCCTCCCAAACTTCCTCGAAATTTAAGGTCAAGACATTCATCATTTTCGTCACAACGTGATATTATTTAGAAAGAGCCAATGGGAAAGTTGCTGGTCATTATTGTGAGCAGAAATACTAATATTAGGCAACTTATGGTAATAAAATAATAAATTATGATCTTGGTTTTCGATTGGAGAAAATGTGTGTAAAACTAGCAGCAATTAAGAATGTCCACCGCATTCGTTTCATCTTTCATATCCCCATATTGCAACTTTAGATGCGCTTTTAGTTTATTCAAATCTGTAGCAATATATTTATTGATTGCCTAAAACTTGATTTTAGAACCACAAAAGTATTATAGGGTTTTCTCATGGCCACCGATCAAAGCTGAACAAGCAGATTTCCTGTTATTAATTGGTCACATGACTGTTTGCATCACAATGGACTACAGTAGTGGGCACCAAAGTTGAGGGTCGACGTGTCACAGTTAGATGCAGATGTATCCTCTCTAAACAGGGTATAACACCTGGCTGCAGCAATTATGTGATTATAGAATGGCTGGAGTTTCCTCCAACCAGGTGGTACCCTGTTTAGAGAGTACATCTGCTTCTAACTGTGACTCATCGACCCTCAACTCTGGTGCTCACTACTGTAGTTGCTAAATGTTGAAGTTGTTTCATTGCTATTCTTAATTGGGTGGTCAGAGATGGCAACTGCAGTACAGTGGTTTGTAAATTATTTCTATACAGTTTGGTGCATTTACAAATCGTAGAGAAATTTTTGAAATGATAAATGTTGTGCTCTGATATTCAAATAATCATAATGTTATTATGGGTTATATTTTTTATCGCATGATTCTGTAAAATGTTGGTGTCACAGCAAGGACTAAATCGATACAAATCCTTGATCGCAGCATGGATGCATTAAGAGAAAGAAATAAATTTATATGAAAGCAATGATGCATAGATAGTGTGACATAATTATATGTAGTGATGATTAATTGATTGATTGCAGGTCGTCCACCTCCCCGGGTAACATGGTGGCGGGAATCATCAATGATTGACGACAGTTATGAAGTGACATCATTGAGCATCGTGCGAAATGACGTGCTGGTTCAGTCACTAAGTCGATCGGACTTTAATGCTGTTTACACTTGCCAGGCGACCAACAACAACATGACACAGCCGGTGACCAACTCTGTCACTGTCGACATGAATTGTAAGTTCTGGCATGCCTTAATTAATATATTAAGCTAGTTGGCTTCACCGAAACGTTGTCATGACTTTCTCCGTTGTTGCTCTTATTAACATCTTGGGCGATTTATATTATCAACCTGAGCTGGTACTATGTGATTTTCCAGGTGGAAACAAACTTTACCTTAGTTTCATCTTAATAAATTATAAGTAACTTATATAGGTATATTTATGGAAAATCTGATTTGAGTGTATATGTATAAGCTCTTAGCCATGCTGCATTGTATTTGCTTTGCTGCTAGGCTCCTCCTTCACTCATGTTCGTCACACCACTTGCTATCTTACATAAGTATAGAATGCGTTTTGAAAATACCTCTTACGAGCTGTGAAAGGGATTCCTTAGATGAACAGTGTCAAGCAATCCATTAGGTTCTTATGTGTGGTAAAAGAGCGACTGCATTATTTATTAGGAGCATTATTTAGGGAATTGGAAAGATGCAGGGCGATGAGCTAAAATGTAATTTAGTGCACGTTGCTCTAGTACACACATTGAACAAACTGGCTATTTTTTGTGTGTTTGATCTCTGAAAGGATTCTTCTAGCTGTTTGTGGCCAAAAACTAGGAAAGTGCCCTACAAAACATGTGCCATATGATAATTTCAGTCAATAAAGACTGGTGTAATTAGACAATATTTAGCTAATAACTGTCATCCATGGATGCAATAAAAGCCTATATCAAATACGACGAAATCGTAAATTTATTAGGATGTAAAACTTGTCCCCGTCAAATCTTTGCTCAGTCGGCCATCTTTGAAACTCCTCGAAATGAGCTATAAATAATTGTAAATATTCTTATAGGTTTGGAGTATATTTACAAATTTCATAATAACCAGGCTATTTCCGTCCGACTTATTAAAAATATAAAAAGGGATGAAGTTTTTTTGAATAACGGCATGGTATGTTTACATCAAATGTTGCTGTATTAGTGCTCAAATAGAAACAGCTCAGACATACTGTCATAATTTATTCAATCCTATATGCAGGTTGTGTATTGCTCTGGGAAAAACATTTTGTTAGCAGTTCTCAATTAAATGGCATATTATGGAATGAATGGGAAGTTATATATTGATCTATCTCTATGTAGATGCACAAGTACTATATGTGTACATACATAGGTACCAATGGAAATCGCTACGATTAAAAAAATGAAGTGCTTCCTTGTGAGGTCTGTACATACGTCTACAATGCCCTGCCATGTTCTTCACAACAAGATGTGAATTCCTTTTTAAAGATCAACTAACAAATGTCAAATTTTCCGTCTTTATTTGATGATTTTTCGTTCGTCCTGCTCATTTAGTTTTTTTGGAAAACAAACCCTGGTCTCCAAAACACCCCAATCTCTAATAAACCCCGGGTCTAAAACGGATTATTTGAAATAAACCTCCGGGGGTTTATTAGAGAATATATACGGTATACGAAGATGATTGATTTGATAATCCTAATCTACTAAAAAATTATTTTGTTGAGGTAACTGTCTTTTTCACATACTAGTAAATGGATAATGTGTGTATACAAAGATTTTTCGTATATAGCTTGTTTTCTCCATTCAGCCTACAAAATATTTATTTAACTGTATGAAAGACTACTAAAGAAATGAATTTTCCAGACATTGTGAAAAAGTCACCAGTTTCTTAAATTACTTGGTATCGATTCTCAGATAAAAATATGAAGAAGAGGATTTGCACTCAGAAAATCGAAGAAAGTAGCCACAAAACTAAACAAAAGAGAAAAAGTGAAGTGGTTCTTGCACTTACTGGGTTTATCCCATAGAAGCAAAACCAATCAACGTATTTTTTCCTTTCAATGCTATCTACTTTTACGGGCTGGAATTGATGTTATGTTTGGGTTTTTATCCTTACCTGTAATGGTGGCAATCTTGGCCTGCTGATCGAGAACAGTATTTCAGTGGCGGCCTCTAACTTTTCGATTTCGACATTTAAAATTTGTTTTCCTTACACTGTTAAAGAAAAGCTATCAAATGGATTTTTGCAGGTGTGTGGCATCAAGAATTGTATACACTATTTTATCTTAATCATGCAAACTGTACATATACTGTATATAAATAGCTATTAATTCGTCACCCTTAGCCTACATTTTTACATATTGCTCATGTTATGTAACTCTAATTTTTAAATTTCATCTAATAATTTAGCTGTAAATAAAGTACGTTTTTCAACCTTGTTACTTATCAATTAGTGATGTGGTCCACAGAGTAAATTATAGGCTATTGAAGCCATTTCAGGCAGAAATATGTAAAACAATTATTCGCAATATTTTCTTTTATATGAGCTATTCAAGCTGGATGGGTCCTATTCCCTCACTTCATTTTCGGAATGAATTGAATGTGCTCTTTCAAATTATAATTAGGCATTTCTCTCCAACTAGAGCTGTTTGAAAGTTAGAGACTGATGACCTTTAACAGAAATGTCAAAAGTGAAAAATTCGGTTATCAATTGGGAAAGCGCAATAGCCACTTCCTATTTGCTCACGTTATCAGAATTCCAATGTTTGCAGTACCATTAGTGCTTTGGAAGTTAGGGAATATGGCGTTTTATCCACCCTTCGGCTTATCCTCTACTAAATTATAATAACCCATTATATTTAATAAAAAGACAATGTTATCAAAATGATAGCAACTTCCAAGAGAAATAAACTTAATAGTTGCCCCTATTATAATGTTGGATGTTCATAACATAGTTTTTTGTTCCGCCATCTTGGAACAAAATAGTGATGACACCCAGTTTTGTTCAATCAATTCCATTGCCTATAGCTATAACATACGAACCATTCAACTAACTAATAGCAAGGAGTTTGCTCTTGTTAATAAATTTGCATTTCGATATATCCTGATGGAACATATGTAGCATATTGATCTGGATAATCGAAAAATGTTAAAACATATCGACGTTCTTCCGCATGATTTTTGTGAAAGGGAAAAAACTCGTTTCTCTACATGCATCCAATCCAAAGATATGATTTATTTTACGAAAGTGCTCTGTGCAGAAGATACCTCAATCGGCAAGTTGGTTGAAAGTGTCCCATCACGTCTGGTGTTGGAAGTGAAGCGGATTAAGCACAGACGTTCAAAATTGGAACCTAGACTGGGGCTCGTGAATGCAGGGTGAGTCCAATAATTCATAGAACAGGTGACAGCTGGAGCCAACAAGAGGTTACCAGTAGATTATGGAGCTAGGGATCACAACAGGAAAGCTAGAAACTTTTCGAAGGAGTTTGAAGCAGTATATACTGATGAATGAAATCATTATTATGCTGGTTGTAGTTTATCAGGCACATAGGGTATAAGACCTATAGTTCTTGGTTGTGGAGGTGCTGCAATTATTGATGAAGGCTACTGAATCTTCATAAAATTCTCCAAGCTCATCG
The DNA here is from genome assembly GCA_034696005.1 of Glomeris marginata. Classification (NCBI taxonomy): domain Eukaryota; kingdom Metazoa; phylum Arthropoda; class Diplopoda; order Glomerida; family Glomeridae; genus Glomeris; species Glomeris marginata. The sequence continues at coordinate 6,673 of JAQFZQ010000695.1, read as the reverse complement.
GAGCCTACGCAAACATCGCTGAATTCAGTTTCAATTTTAAACGTCTGTACCTTCCAAAAAGTTGTTTTTCAAAGTTTGTACTTCTAAATTCTGCAGTACATTGACAACGTAGATTCCAATAATTCTACAGGGTGGGGCAGAATAACGGGCGATTTTGAAATAACTGTACATAGACAAAGAGTATTCAGTATATATCCTAAATTTATTGTCACCATATTAAGGTTTAACATAATACCGGTTTTAGGGACAATACGTGACAACAGGGGCGCCCTGTTGGTGAATGTGTGCATTACTGAATGCATCACAGTTGTAAAATTTGAAAATCTGCAATAAATGTGTGGCTGAGGTTAGAGTTAAGATATAAATTGCACAAGGCAGACATGATTCCGTACTATAATTTGGTTGCAGGTTCGATTTTGGGCGAGGTTTAGATTTTTTGCGAAATATTCTGAAATATGTGCAGGATATTCAGATTTGATTACCTTAGGGAAATCATGAAAAATCAGGTGTTGCAGTCACATAGCTGAGATTTTTCATGCTTGTGTAGTGGTGTGCTATGCATCTATCGTGATCATTTTTCCCCCGTCATTTGGTGTAGTTATTTTGGAATAAAATTCTAAAGTGAATGTCACCAAAATGAGGGATTTAAATGGTTTACCTGAAAACTACTTGGAGGAATGCAATGAAAACGGGCATGATTTGTACAGTTCAGCAGGGGGAATATGCGTTTTAAATTTTATTTATTAACCATTCGAATAGTAACAATGGCGATTTCCCAAAGAAGATTATTAAAGCTTTATTTATAAAATGCAGATCGATACATCGGTATTTGCACATGTATCGAAGCATGTTGTATCGAAGCAGGGGGAAAACATGGGTGCCTGCCTGCTGCTTCCACTCGATTTGCCTTCCAAATAATTCAAAAATGACCACAAAACTGTAAAACACTTTAAATTAGTGGAATGCAGTTGCCCTGCCTTATTTTTATTGCATTTAGCTGTAATGGTTTAGGCGCGCGGAAAAACGGGGCTTCGGAGTGTCTCAATCTGCTTAAAACCGACACCGGCAAATTGGAAAAATCCTCAGGATTCCGAATCTATACTCGTAATCGACCCAGCTATCACTGTAAAGGATATACCGTATTCGAAACTTTCTGGTGATGATCCACTTTTGAGGTTTGCCATGAAAAACGAAGCATTCAGGATGCTCCTATCTATGCACAACCAACACATCCTTATAGGAAAAAGCCTCGGATTCGTCATTGCTATCACGGTTTATTAGATTTTCAACTTTTTAGTGGATGCAAGAAAATCGACTGTTCACTTTAGCCATGCAAAACGATGATTCATTGTGGTCCCATCTGCACTAAACCATCATATACTGATAGGAAAAATCTTCAGGATTCCGAATCTGTCATTGAAAATGTCACTGCTATCACGGTTTAGGAGATATTCGACTTTTAGTGGAGGCATTCAAAGGGAAACTTGATTGCGTTTAGCTGTCATTGTTTAGGCGTTAAAAAAAGGGCATCAGAGTGCCTCAATGTGTATAAAACCGATACAGTCTTATTGGAAAAGTCGTCAGGATTCCGAATCAGTACCCATAATCGATCCAGCTGTCACGGGAAAGGATTTACCATAATCGACTTTTGTAAGAGGCTGCGAAGCGAACCGTTCTGGAGATGGTCTATTTTTATGCTTTGCCATGCGAAACGAAGCATTTAGGATGCTCCTATCTATACAAAACCAACATTTTCTTATAGGAAAAATACTCAGGAATCCGAATCAGTCTTCATATTCTACATTGCTATCATGGTTTAGGAGATATTCGACTTTTTGGTGTATGCAAGAAAAGTGATGGTTTAACAGATAATCGCAAGAAAATACCAGACATTCCTGTGGTTTGGTTCTGTAACGGATCACTGCTTTGTAGATTTCATTAAACAGGTTGATTTTGTCTGTGCTTAGTGAAGGTTATGATTTAATTTTCAAGTTTTATTTTTTTTTCAGGCATTTTCTCCTTTTGCATGTATATTTCAAAATATAGCAGTAATTATATTAATTGTGATGAATTCATGTGATAAATTGATTCTACTGGATTGCAAACTTTATAGTATATTTTCACTTCAATCTGCAGTATCATTTTGATTGGCTGGTCACATCCAACGCGGATGATTAAATAAACCCGCCAACCTCATGGCAAACTAATAGGAAAACATATTACAAGTGTGAAACTCGTTGTACCATAATAGTGGTCTCCAGGGTGAAAAACGTAAACATTGCAGAAACATCATTTTATGTAACATAATTAATATGGGTGGATTTTACAATGTATTATACCACTGTAATGAAGTGGTAGTGAATGTGACTTTATAAGTAGAGTGTAAAGTTTGAGTCACAAAAGAATAAATGCAGGGCCACACTTTTTGCAACATATGAATATATCCCGAGCGAATGATAAGTAAGGGCCTCATAAAATAACTTTCTTAATAATCAAAATATGGAAATACTGTTTTCGTGGACATACATATAGGAAGTCATAGATGCGCTTCACAATGCATTAGTTGAATTTACAGTGAGACCCTTATTTCACGCTCACCCGATTTCTAACTTTGCGACCGTTTGCGATAGATGGTCGGTTCCAATTGGAAAGTTGTTAAACGAGCCAAAATACGTAGGGTAGGGCAAGTTCCGCAATTTTCTGGATATTAGATTAGCGTCCAGCAATTTTTTAATTGCTGTTCTGCATGCAGTGGAAATGCATCCGAGAGCATATAGGAGAGCATATAGGTTACAGAGGTTCGCTCCAATTTATATATGGGATTTTGCTGTTCCATGACAAATTTGTCCAACAATTTGGCCAACAATACAAGGTGGACAACCTATAAGGATGTCTAACTTGACAGGTTTTACTGTATCAATAAACAGTAGGTTGTGCAGGTTGTGATGGGCGATACATAAAAACTGATTCTTTGTCTTTTAATTCATCTTTCTTTCATTAGCTATTCGGAAACTGCTGTTAAATCTGCATGGGCATTATTTCTTAATTACATGTATTTTTCTACGTAAGATTACTGTATTCTGAATATAAAAATATGCGAGTGCCGTTAGTAAGGAATGAATCCCTGCTCTCTGCAATGAATTCGTCTATCATTGATCCCTGCTGCGATTCCATTTGGTCAGATTTCACTTTAACTTTTCCACTGACTTTTTTCTCTTACTGCTGATGGCCGCCTAGTGAGATTACATCTGGAAGTACGTCTGTTTGGCCACATCTTATACCTACTCTACAGTGTATACGCGTACTTTAACTTCAACATACTGTGGTGGTTCTACATCACTTTTCAATCTGATAGCAACTCCTGCAGAGCGAAGACGAAAGTAAAACAAGAATACTAATGTTCCAAAATAACGCATTGCAGAGCACAATTTGAATTCTAAATATTGTTCTTATGTATTGATCGGTCAGCCAATAAAGGCCATTTGGCATTGCTACAAACAATCGATATATAATTTTTTGCAAGTGCTCCCTTTCATTAGTGAATGCGATGAAAAATCTTATTTATTCTCTGTTAATTTTTCTTTTTGCAGTAAAGCCGTTGGATATTCGGATAGCTGAGGAGCCAAAGCCATTGTCTGCGAATAAAAAATACGAACTTGTGTGCAGATCATCTGGCTCCAGACCACCTCCGATTTTGGCTTGGTGGAAGGGAGACCGACGCATGAAACGCACTGAAGAGGCCATTTCTACCGATGGAAATGTCACATCGAGCGTTCTTCAATTCACACCTCTTAGCGATGATAACGGTCGCCATCTGACATGTCGAGCCGAGAACCCTGCCATTCCCAGCAGTAGCATTCACACCACATGGATCCTTGATATTCATTGTAAGTACAGTAGCCTGTCTATGCATCAGCAGATTCACTTAATACACCAGCCGCAATTCAATATCAATCCAAGAGTGCAGCTTTCAATCCTTCTGACATCAATATGAATGTGCACTTTCAAAACATATTCTATACTCAAAATCAATTTAAGTTTGCTTTGAATTTTACATGGAATATTTGCATATGTTAATAACATTTTAAACATGCATGGTATATGCAATATGTAAATATAACTAGTATAGCTTTTAATATAATGAAATCTCTGCGTGGCTGAAGCACAAATGTATGGCTTAATCAGCCGTGTTAAACAGGTTGACACAATGAATTTAGTATTGGTAGTACCTATTCGTATATTTGAAGTATATCTTGCATGGTTGGAAGGAGCAGTCAAAACTCTCATAAAGAGCTCCACCAATATACCTATACATGTATGTATACCCCAGTGGTCATATACTATATATATCAAGCCCCACCGGAGCTCTTCAGCCAATCAGCTTGTCATTGCAGGAAGCCAAGTAACCGAGGGAAACCATTATAATTCGTTCAATATTATCGAAATCAATTCTGGGAAATGCCAAATTCCAGTCGGAAGTGATATAGTTTAATTTTATTATTATTATGTATATTGAAAAAAGCACTTGCAACTTCGCACGCAATCTCGTTTCAAGATATATTGGTTGTGACACAGGTGGCTTTTGAAAAATACATCCTCGTTCGTTGTAGGCCCATCATACTTTTCAAATGGGACTGGCCCTGCATGGCATGAAACCGAAAAAGTGTGACCTTTTAGTTTCATCTCTCAGCAGTAATACAGTACTTATGTTTCAGTAGATCTGTGAAACGCAATAGCGGTCCTTTTCCATGCACTGTGTTAATTAATATTTAAGAGAAATTTGTACATGTATATTGAAGCTTTATTGATTAACTGTGTTCAAATCATATTTTGTGGTGTGGTCATGTTTGTGTAGGGGCTATCCACAAATCCTGAGAACAAAAGGAAGTAGGCGGGTTTGAAGAATGTTTCTTATTATCCCTTTATCCTGAAGTGGCAGACCTTTGACAAAATTTATCGATTATGAATAGTCGATTTAACCGACTAATAAGGGGTAGGATGGCCCATTAAATCCAATTGTCTCTTGTATCTGGTGGTTGTCATAAAAACAGCAAAAACCCAAATTACATGTGTGCAGCATAGATAATATAATGGTATACAACACGCATAAAATAAACACAAAATTAACGTAAAAGAGATAGTAGACAGTAAAAAAAGTCACAGAATGATTAAACGCCATCTAGCAGCCGCCCATTTAATTACTGATCCCTATAAAATTCTTAGCAAATTTCACACTGAGCCATGTAAAATTAAATGTCTATATTTTGCGATATTGTGAAATTAAGGAAATGTTCTGCAAACATATGCAGGATTGTGAAGGAAGTAATTTTTATGAACAATTCTTCGCTCTAGCACAATTTTCTGCAGTAGGCCTATTCAATTAAAATGGCTTAATTATATGTTTGAGGTTTTTTCATATCAGAAGTAAATTCAAGATGTAATTTTTGCATATGATTTTTCAGCGTTGTGTTTCTTAATATTCCCGTCTTGTTATTTATGAAAAGCCTTTTTGGAAATACTGTACAAACAACGGGACATCTTCAAGGATCCGAACGCCTAATGGTCCTGTTGTAGTTGGCTATAGCGACGTAAGCACAGTATGACATCTGGCCAGGCACTTTTGTCTGAAGATCGAGGAAAGTTATTAGGTCATATAAGAGTGGTTTATTGGGACGGCAAATGGCCAAGAATCTCAATATACGAAACATGACCGTTACTATAGTGAGACCAAAGAGAGAAGAAATGCGTTGTTCCGCCCCTGTTAGGGTGTAAAAATTCACTGTGTCCAAATAAAGGGGTGGTGGATTTTATAGCAAATGCTGGTTGGAAGGCTGCTGAAGGAAGGGTGATGTCATCAGTGTAAAATCTGTCACCCCTTTATTTTGACCTAGCCCATCCTTGCACCGTAATGAGGGTGGAGCTACGAGTTCCTTCTCTCTGTGGCCTCACTATATAGAAACGTTGGTGGCATTCATGCAAGCATTTTTAAATATCCGTGCACAATCTGGATTCCCGCTGAAAACATCTGTCAGAGATGAAGTAGACCTATTAATTAGCGTGAAACTCATCATGAAAATCACCATCCAAATGTTTTTAAATTTCGGTTTAAATTGAGGGAAGAGGAAATTAAAACTCGTACAAATTAAGCAGGGTTCACAGTTTCATATGCACGGACGAGTCAACGTCAGGGTCGTTTCCTAGCGCCATATTCGTGATGCATGTTAAATATTAATAGTGTTTGGAACCATAGGTACCCATTTTTGAACCGTATACTGGGCAATATGTGGAGTGCATGAAACTAGATTACAGACACTAAATAATGAATTTTAGTGTACTGAAAGTGCTTGCTGACTATTGATGAAACTGCATGTCAACTGAAACTCGGCTACTATAGTGTTGCTATATGAAATTATGTATATTCAGGCATTAATTAATTCATATTTGCAGACTCCTTCTATACAGGGTGTCCTGAAAGTCTGGTCATTTTGTTAATAACTTGAAATTTAAGTGAATATTTGTAAATGTAATGATATTTCTATCTGTAATATCATGGGGGGACATTCATTAGGGACATTATTTTTGACCTTGAAACATTACGTCAAGGTCATTCCAAATTTATCTTTGCCAGTTTTGAAGATAGGTGGGTTGTATAAATTAGAGATATTTGACCGAT
>JAQFZQ010000694.1:0-27963 GCA_034696005.1 Glomeris marginata | reverse complement strand
GGACAAACGACGACAATAGTGGACTGAGCTAATCCTTTAATTGGAAAACGGACCGTTTACTCCGGCGCGAGTATATAATACAATTGTACTTTTATAAAATTGATCTATAAAACTAACTTTTTGCGGCATATAGGAGCTAGGAAATAAACAACATTGAGAGCAACCTCGTATAGGTCATGAATGACATCCTACTAGTAATTGGAACCACCCTTTGCCTCACTTCCTGTATGGTACGTTATAATATATATACCAGCTCATATCTAACAAATTCCTCATAGTTTACAAGCAATGTGCCATGCATGTCTCACGGGACAAGTCAAACTGTTCTTAATGCTAAATGTTAATTATATACGTACATGGAGTATTTAATATTGCCACACTAAAACAATGGATAGCAAAGAGAAAACAAACAGAAGTTATGTTATTTAAAAAGATACCATGCCAAGTTCTAAATGATGCATGGGAACTGAAAAACTGGCATCAAATTAATGCGAACTACATGTATAGATAGGCACTATCAAAATCTGCTTTGAAGTTGGTTTTGTGATATTGGAATAATTTAAAGTATAGGCTACCCATTGACCGGTGTTGTGGTAGTGTCACAACTTTAGGGCCTTATCACAGATTGGTATAGCAGCCATAACCGGAAGTTGTACGGTGGTGACTTTGTTCGCTCGGACGTATGACAACTCTATAGATATCCATAGGGATTAGGGGAGTGCTGCGACGGTGCATTGTGGGAGTGAGTGTTCCTTATCTTTTCCACCTTAACTATTGATTTTGCTGAAACGATCGTACCCAGCCACAACCGGAAGTGCACCCCTTTGTCCGCCATTTTTTCTCTCTCAATTTATCTTCTATGGGTTGTCGACAGATAGGCTTATAAAATATTCACTCCTGCGGTTAGATCTTATATAATATAATGCAACCATAATATATTTCGCCCCGTTTGCATACAATCTAATTATCAGATTTACAGAAAAATACCATTAATTGTATCGTTCAATCCGTACGCATATGTAGGTAATTTAATAGGTGGATACAGGATTGTTGAAGTTATGTCATTGAAATGGTTAAAGTGATTCCATTGGCTGGTGTCACACATGGTTTGTCACATGGTAACACACCAGCCGATGAAGTCACTTTGCTAACATATTCAACACCATTTTTAACCAACAATTTTGAAAAATGTACACCTATTATGTATATAAGCTAATACTATATATTGTATCTGAAAGTATAGTCAAGAAAGTTTGCAAAAATTACGTTCTCAACTGTTATGACGGAATGTGACAAACAAATTGACCATCTGTCATATGCTTATAAACTAGCAAAGCAAATTCCAATAAATAGATATATATGAAAAATGCTTTGCAATTTTAAAAAGGGTGGTATAGTTGGGCCAATATGATTTCATAACACTTTCTAAAATATCCACCCGCACCAGGTAATTCGTACATGGACGAAATTAAAGCACATTGCGTAAATTTGTACTGCCCGCCAATTAGTCTATCCATGATTCGCTAGAATTCTAGCGAAAGCCGTTTAAACGGCTTTTGAGTCACTGACCATAGTCCAATTTGTACCCCCCTGTCAGATGTGCTTTAAGTTTGCAATTTGGCTTCACCGCAAAACATCTGTATGCCGAGAAAACGTATTAAAGGGGTCGCTTTTGCTCTAATGCGCCTAAAGAACTATTTAAAATACCAAATCGCTTAAAATGTCGTGCTTGCATTGTTTTGAGCAAACCATTTAATACATGGAAATATAGTATAACATCGTACCATACGATCCATCGTATTTCTAAATTCGTTCACGAAATTATATTTACCCAAATATTGAAATGTTATCCTTATTCTCCTATAGGACTCTTGAATAATTGGGATTTCCTCCAATATCACACACATTACTCTTCTTCGTATAGAATTATTACGTATTTTAAATATTTTTTTCTTTAACACGCTATACATTTGCATGTGAAATATCGGCCAAGTCACAAAGTGGAACCACTGGCAATTGATTTTGGTGTCGCATAATTGGTTTTAATGAATTAAAATGAGCCAAAACCCAATTGTTACAAATTTAATTGGAGCAGGATATTTGCCAGGAATAAGCTGTATTGCCTATTGAATGTGGTGCTATTTGTAAAGTGTTGCTGGAGGGTCCACACGACATCGAACCGTTAAACAAGCACAGTTTGAGTCTATTGGATCGAGGGCCTTGATTTGTCCCCATGTGGTCTTCATTTCTTCGCAATTTTGCCAATTATTGTCGCCGCTATCGGGTGGGTCAAACGAAATTTCGATTGATTTCACCAGTAACTACTTGCATGACGATCGATTGCAATCTAGAGGGTGCCAATTTGTGGCCTGATAGGTGTAATAGGGGCAGGGCGGTCAAGACGTATACGTGCAGCTATAGTGCAGATTTCCAACATTTACTAAATAGTTATTTTAGAAATTTATCATACTTGAGGAGATGAGATTCCGTCCGTGAAAAATATCACTTCAGTTGATCCTCAGACCACATGATCACTATAGGGCCACAATGTCTGTATTGAAATTGGCCTTATAACTTTTCTTTCATTCGTTCAAACCCTAAAAAAACTTTAAATTGACAACTATTGAACTCGGATACTGTTTTTGCTGTGATCAAGTGGTGTAAACAGCAACAAGTCCTATTTCTTGGAAGGAATCGGTCATCTCATCATGTAGTTTTTCAAACGAACCCTTGTACATGTAACTTCCTTATATTATCGCTGTAATTTACTAGGCCAAACATATACTTATGTATTTCTAATTTGTCCGTATAGAAAACCTTTAGAAGTTATATTTGTACGGTCTAATAATATATAAGAGCGTTGGTCTGAACAGAGAAAATACGGATTAAACCAAAATACGAGAGTGCAATGCTGCAATATTCAACAACTGCAATTGAGGTTTTATCACCGAGTCAAACGATGTTTTGGCAAAAACACGCTAAAACCATTGTTCTGTTATACATGAAAGCCGGGTCCTTTGCTTTCCATATTTGGTGTTGCACGTTTTGGGGTCGATATTCGGAATAGGGAAAGGGCTAATGATGGCTTTCTGCGGTCCCTAATTCAAAGGTAATGGGCTTTTGTTGGCGTAATTCCAGCGGAATAATAATTAAAAGATGGCCCATACTATATACTTTATGAATGCAAAAGATGAAAAGGCGTTCCGCTTTTGCATCACAATCGCAAAGCGCATTGCGTCATCTACTGTAATAATGAGCGAGTTTGAACAATTTCCTAAGCGTTGCCTATGTTATTTGGCATCGTTTAAAGCTATACCTCGCTACTTTTGCATGAGAGAAGAGAAAAATGATGATTAAAAAAGGGGGCCTTATTATTAATGGTCCGAGTCCACAGCTGCGCATGGCAGCTCCGCATTGCGCATGCGCACACAATCGCTTCCGCACTACCGACGTCAGCCCTTTCCTCTTTTTTCTAAAGCTAATTACAGTTTATACCGTGTAACTTATACCCTTTGTGCATCAAAATCGGCTTACGATTGCAAAGTACAACACTATTTCTACAACTTGTTGTTAGTTAATGGGTACAGTTTGGATTTGGATTTTATGAAAAGATGGTGGGTTGCACGTTGCCAGTTTCACCCAAAGAGGGTTTTGAGATGTCAGAGTTCGATAATCGATAGGACCGGAAGCGGCGAGTGGGGAACTGCTATACTCGGAAATGACGCCTTCCAAAAGGGGACAAAGAGGCCCTTTGCGCAAATGCACCGTCGTCACCATCTTTTTCCTCCATCACAAAGACGTTCTCAGGATCAATCTTTCAAATCATTATAGTACCTTACGTCTTCGAGTTTAACTTTTGAACACTTTCTGCATGTTATTATATACAAAATAGAGTATACTGCAAATCACAGATGTGTAACTATAGCAGAGAGATGAAAAGAGGCGATCCGGCACAAACATATATAGGAGGGTGGAGAAGACCTTAAAAGTGTTATAGTTTATGGTAAAATGTGAAGAAAAACCCCTTTATAACCCGTTAGAGTAAAGAAATAAATATATCACTCAGAGATTAAGTTCAAAATGAAATCAAAACGCTAACTTCTTACTCTGAATAAGTTATAAAGAGTAGTGAAGCCTGTTTAAAAGGATCACTGGCGGAACTAAAGGAAAGTGGTCGAAATTAACTTACAGGTGGTCCCGTAATAATATTTTCTTTTTCTGCACAATAGCAGTTTCAATTACGAAAAGGTTTCGATCATAATTGATTTTTAATTCCTGCTTGCATTCTAGATATTTGCCCTGCTTCGAAGGATGCCTATGACGACACCAACGACTTTCTGCTACGTGTGGTCGCCATCTTACTGGATTTTGTCAAAAAGACTTTTGACCGCTCCACTAAAATCCTCGACTTTCATCACCCAGACCAATTGCTGGAAATGCTGGATCTGCAAATTCCCGACCAACCCGTCAACTTGGATCAGTTGCTGGTCGATTGCAAAGAAACCTTGAAATACCAAGTCAAGACAGGTATACATCACACTATAGTACTCCTATAGTGAAAGTTTACACCCTTCTCAGATTCATTCCTACACTTCCCTTTGTGATATTGCAATAAATTACCGTAACAATATATCACCACCTCAAAATTGCTGCAATAAATCCTACCCCCTTCTTCCGTGGCAATTTATTTACATTGAAAGCATCCGGCTATTAATATATTGAACAGCTTCCTTCGAAAATAACTCTTGAGAAATGAATTTCATGAAAGTACCAGAGGTATATTAATTCCCAATGCAATATTTCAATTTTTTATAGTTTAACCTGCGTATAATATGCTCTGTAAATTTTACCTAAGCACTCAGGAAAACTTGGAAAACTCAGGGAAAATTATAATCATACTACAATCTCTAAATTCGATTTTATGTGAAAGTCTGCAAAAGCGACCCCATCGATTCGTTTTCACTGCATCAAGACGTTATGCGGTGAAGCCAGCTCGAACAATTACACTTGCACATGTACAAAAGTAACTGGTGGAGGGTGAATTTTGCAGAAAGGGAGATTTGCAAGCTCTTTGACCCCCACTGCCACCCTTCTGAGAGCATCCGTCACTCCTGCTTCGATAACTAGGCTCTTGCTTGAGAAATCTTTTGAGGCTCGTTGCTGTGGAAGATTGCCACCAAAGTACATAAGAGGCAACAGTTTCGTTCGCAGCTGCGACAAAATAAAAGACCGACTTTGGCCTGAAAGCGACGTCCTGTGCAACCTACAAGCCCAGGCTTGCAGTGATTAATTGATCAACAAATCCTCTGGCGACGATTTTCCTGTTGAGTGGTTGCCAGTTTTTGACAGGTGGCACTGTCCGCCCATTTTTCCCACGCCCCCTACACACGGAATTATCGAATCGACTATAGACTTCCATGACGACACAAAAGTCACCAATGCACTTGACAATTACACATGAAATAGCAACAACATTATTAAAAAAGTTAATCACTTAAAAATGCTTCTATTAATGACAAGTTAAAATAGGTATGGTCAGGAAAACAAGTTCAATTCTTTTACGCGTCTTATTAATAAAATATTCCACCATTCAAATAGCATTGACACAATTATGCATGCAAGTAGTAGTTTGCAGTGTTATATCCATATTATTTGCCGTATAACGCAAATTGGTCAGCTCTAACTACGTTAAAAGTTTTGTTTTGGCCTCCCAAGACATAGTTTTGTCATTTATATTAAATTGTGTTGGCCAACATACACAGGATTCGCAATATATTCAGAGTACAAACGTGCTCAACACAATTTTGGTTATTTTAGCATAGCATGCATAATGGTAGCAAGTTGCTACAAGGACTGAAAGATGTGTACCCATCTTTCTGCAATAACACTGCATTTACCGGTGGATGCAAAGAAGATTTCTGAACCGATGCATGCACTTAGGCAGCAGAATGGGCATAATTTGCCCATGAAGTCATCCAAACTGCCACTACTACAAATCAATAATGTGCCGTCACCAAATCCCCTAATCAACGTTTAATGGCGTGTGAATACCCTAATTGTGAACGCGGCTGCTCATTCTTGAGCATGTATGTGGAGGACGAAGGACCTCAACCAACCACCCCATGCACCCAACCCTAAGTTGAATTGTAGCTCCCAGAAGTCCTTTTGCAGCAGAAGAGCCCTCCAAGCGTTTCATTGGGGCAAATGGCACCGCGTGAGCAAAGCAGATAAGGAACCGCCTGTTGGCACAATCATAACCCCCGCACATGAAAATAATAGGAAAACTGGGTCCAAAATCATAATCGTATAACACGAGCTTGCAGCCTAATCCTGACAACATCGATTTTTCACCACCACTCGCTTTTTTAGATTATAATATTACGAAATGCTCATTGTCTTCGAGGTTGTCATGTAATCAGTTCAACTCATCTATTTATTTCATGTCCTCTCTCCAGCACGCTTTAAGGGGGTTACATTATTCCTAAACAATGTTTTATCACACACCAGCAAATAACATGTCAAGTAATCAAAGATTTCAGTGAAAAATTTTGAAAATCACATGAAATTTTATGTAGCATGAAGAGGTAGAATATACTTGTTCAATTTACTTTTACCCTGTGGGGATTTGTAATTTTGGTCATATGGAGCTAAATCACACTTCAGAGAAATGTAATGCGCCTGAAACCGTGTTGGGGCATGGGATGAAAATAAAAGTGATGGCACTGCTAACCAATTCTTACTGTATGAAAATGATGAAATATGAGGTGCCCATTTTGGAGCTATCCTTTTCCCATTTCGTTTTCATCTCGGGGGCAAATCTGGAACTGGTGTGAATTTATTTATAGCGTAGATTAAGAGGACTGGGCGGGTCCTTATCGGTAATGATACTCCAGGGAACTTGGGGAAAGTCGATACATGTAAGCCAACTGCACAGGCTGGCAATCACTAACGTCATTCTCCTCGCTCCATTTCACTCCTATTCTATTAACTATTTGAACAACTGGGTATGCTGCATTAATACGCATGGTTTCGCATTATTTCTCTTTGCTAAACAGTAATTTAGCACAATGCAACAAGTTATCTTATAATTAAGCGTGCAGATCAATTGAATGTGCAGCTGTATGGTGAAAAATGCGCAATTAAAGAATGGACCAACTTTGGTTAGACTATAGCTACAAAATAACCTTTTACAGATAAATAATGCAGTTTGTACCATAAAGTTGCACTTTCCATTCCCAATGCACATTATACTGCAATTTCATTTTATTTTGTAACATTAGCTTTTCATCTTGGAAGAGGTTACGAGGTAGCAGCCACTCCAAAGTTCAATATTCTAATATGAATTAGTTCATGGATACTTAAAATAACACGAGTAGAGGAATAGCAAATCTCAAAGTGTTAGTATACATTTTTATCATATCATGCAATTGTTGGTAGCCGTCCATTTCAACCCTGAATCTGAAGTGATGAAAAGTGACCTGTCATTTTTATAGTTTCTAACGAATAATTAAGTAGCATCTCTTGCCTGTCTCCGTGATAAATTACCTTGTAACGTCACATGCATATATCCAAGTGCATCATCATGCAAAGGTTTTCACTTACAATTCTTATCTCTACTCATGAACGCATAATTAAATTTGTAGAAAAAGGAAACTTAAAGAAATATCATAAATCACGCTTTATAGATCTCCAGTTATGCTAAAGGTATAACTTTATCTCGGAATAATTTGAGCAGCAAGATGAAGTTGTGACGTCAGAGAAGTATAAATGAGGCTCCCGGGGGAAGATGTTGGGGGGAGGGGGGGGGGGGTTGCATCACACAATCGCTGACTCACGTACATGTAAGTAAGCAACGCGTTGTGATTTTTGCACCAATCGATAGAAATGTGTCGCCAAACACAGGGTCCTATCGCACTTGGTCCAATGACAATGAACGCAGCCGCTAACTTTTTCTACACTTACACCCTTTTACTCCCCTTGTTCTCCGGCCCCTTGCGCAATCATTCTACGCGCATATGTTCAGTTTGGCTATTCCTCTTAATGAGTGCGATTCGGTCAGCTGAAAGCTGCAGCCACGTGCACCCTATTGCCAATATTTGCCACTCCCCCCTCAACCCACTCAAAGATCGATGTTTATAAAATCAATAACAGCATTGCCATTCTAATAGGTCCCCCAAGATTTCACTCTCACGTCCAATTGATAGCATTTTAAGAGCGCTTCCCCTCATTATACCTCACCTAATTAAATATAATCAATTAGACGGACTATACTTGCTGTACACAGTGGAAAACTTTGCCTATGCATCAGGTGTAAATCTTGTGATAAACATTTGGTAAATTTTCCTTACATTTGAATTCTGATGCTCACAGTTGCTCATTTTATTACTATAGGAATGTGGGAGCATGGTCAATGTCACGTGAATTATGCAAGACGCCTATTGCACTCAATATGCATGTAGTGAATGGTTAGGAGGAACAGCCAAAGCTCTACGAGGGCCCCACTCCCATATTATTTCCACCTATAAACCATTTGCACTAGCAAAAAGAGTAATAATACATTTCTACCCAAGCTGGAATGGAAATATGTTAGTACGTGCGTCAACAATATTAAGCAATGATAAATGGTGAAATCCTGACGGATTTAAGCATGAGATGTTACAGGTGGAGATCATTTTGTCATTACCTGGGGAAAATTGAAGCAATTTGTCAGTAGACAGTTACCCTCAATAAAATGGGGTTTAGAGAATCACTTCCTAATCCTCCACTTTATATACGTCCTGCTGCGTGAATGGAGCATGGATCTAAGTATAATATACCGTATACGTAGATATTTATATTTGTGGGGGGTCGTCTCGACATTATAGAGGCTTCCCCACACGTCCCATGGTGCCCCTTCAAATCAGCTGCATGGCGAATAAATATCACTTTATTTTGGGGCGCCAATACTTCAACGACATAGGGCAATGCGGGGCAAGATGACTCCCTGTAATTGAAGAGTTTTAGAACATGTATTCTTGACTGCGACATCTGGTGGTGCATTCAGATTTCACAAAATGAGCACATGTCTGAATCAATTCTGTAAATTTGAAATATGCTGGTAAATATTTATGCTGCATCTGAAGTATTTTTTCCTTCATATTCCATGTGTTTCTATGTACATTTTAAAGGAGTTCTACTGAAATGACACGATTAATAAACTAAGCTAAGAATTGGCATTTCAGTGAGTTCCATGGCATGAAATGGTTGCTGGGAAAATTTGATACAATGTAATTTTCAAAATCGTATGTACTGACACACGATGGAGGAATTTTCATCCTGCTCATAATTGACGATTAAAAGCACGGTAGTTCAATTAAAGTTTTGTAGAATATTGTACTCTTGAGATTAGATTTAGAGAAATTACGCTTTTGGGCATTAACGGATTCTACACAGCTGGTCATCTTACCCCACATTACACCATTGCTTTGTTTTTCGTGGTAGTTTTGCATCATTGAAGGATTTGCTTAGGATAAAGATTATTGAAATATATTAAAGCATATTCACGCAACAATTTCTGCGAACACAATGTTGCCATGTTGACATCGTGACAAGACAAATCAGCTGAGAATTCCAATGCAATGGAACGACTTTTGTGTTCAGTCACGTGCTCCAATGTCGCAAATTCAGAGCAACAGGAATGCGGGGAAGGGGGAGCATAATCGACAGAATGAAAATAACTTTCGTGCATGGCAGGATACACGTGACATTGTGCAAGAATGCGATCAGCACCGACATCAGAAATTGTTACATAAACCACCTCCCATGAGTTGCATTCCTTGCATGCTATCATAGCAGAACATGTTTGGTCGAGAATCTTGGATAGTATGTGATGTGACGTGGCATTGCTCAAGGTTCAGATTAAACTACTAAAATGTTTTGATGAAAATGACTATAGTCTAAAAGCGATCAAGGAGTCGGGGGGTAGGGCTGCAGTTCCAAAGCTACAAACTAAAAATTAATCATAATAAATTTGTACCTAAATAAAAGGAAGATGATGTAAAAAATACAATGTTTCCTTGAATATTCATATGTGGGATGCAAAAACAAGTTTACAATCAAACACAATGTTCACAATTCCCTTCTTTCAGCTTAACATTCGGTTGACAACTGCCTGCCTGATGTCCTGACTTGGTTTCCATCAAAACCCTTCTATGACCATCCAAAAACCAACTACACTATTGCTTGTAAATCTCTATAGCACCAACTTAATTGGGAACACATCCACTATCTACTAATAAGGTTCCCAACTGTATGCACAATTTTAATATGAATCCTACACCAGTAGGTCACAGTCTGAACTATGTTTTAGTAAAGATTCGTCTGCATAAGGAAGCTTCTGATTTACCATCGTACAACACCCCCAAGGAAACGTGTTCTCATCTTGAGTTGGGGCCAGTTTCAGTATAGGTCCATTCTTAAGTGGTGATGGAAATTGGAGGCCACAATTTTATCTGTTGAATCTGCGGACAATACGTGACCATATTGATATAAGGATTTGTTTGAGGGTGCTACAGTCTCATTGCTATCACATAAGGGTATTTCTGCAGTGTGCTGTACAATTCCTGATGCATTTGTTCCATAACTTCATTCTTCCGATGCTTAGCCTTCAATCGCAATGTTGTTCTTTCCTTTCACAACCATATTTAATCCAAAAATCTATCATCGCAACTCGCAATATCGATTGAAAATTCCCAGCAATCCTATCACGTGATTCACCCACCATACACAACCTCGTTGCCTCGTGTAATAACAAATACTGCTTGACAATAAGGAAAATTCGAACAATGCCTCATCCCCTCCCCCTCCTGCATTCACTTCAAAAAACTCTCTGCAGATGGTGCAGTACCAGAATGCTAAACTATAACCCGTTTTCGTTGCAGGGCATCCACATTTCTTCAATCAACTTTCATCAGGTATGGAAACTGTATCTTTGGCTGGAGAATGGCTGACTGCGGCTGCAAACACAAATATGTACGTCTGTTTCTGCACTACTATTGCACTTTTACGAAGGGTGTAAAATGTCCCCAGTTCCATATATGACTTTCGGTGCGTCATGACGCTCCGTTGCTCCCAAATTGTGCTGCGATTTCGATTTGAAGCGCACATAAATCGAAGGCTTACATCTAAATCCACGGTGTCCATTTTTCCCAGTCATTTCTCACGACAATCTCCCATCATGCATTGAGTCGTTATTTACTCAGTGCACTCCTCACTATGCGAGCATGAATTCATCTTCCCCAAAGGTTCAACATCCCAGCTTCCATATACAACTCTTAATTGCAATACACAGACTTGTGCATTTCATCTACAACGCAGTGTATGTTGTATAATAATATATGTACCAACGTTTCCTAGAATAACGCTTCTGTAAACAATATTCTGAAAAGGAAATGGGAGTGTAACTTTAACAGCACAACCTCTTTCGATCCACTTCTGTCTGAAATCTAAATTGCAGAATCAAAAATAAATAGTACTTTCAGTGACATTGAAAGCGACCTTATGGCGACATCTCAATCCAGTTATGCGTAAAGATAGTTCTAATGTTAAATGTCATAAGTACAATTAGATTAATCTCAAGTCGCGTGGATTAATTTATAATGATAGTGAGCATGAAAGTAATAAAACAATTTGACACCAGTGTTTTTCTGTGTTGTTCCCATTCACACTCCAATTGGAAAGTATTTCTCCTAATTAATAATTCATTTTCACATTTATTTTAGTTTAATCAACGTGATTTCCAACTGTCGTATTGAATTTGCAACTCATAATTGCAGTGTGAATGCTAACAACGCAGAAAAACACTCAAGTATCAAATAGCTTTATTGTTTTCCTGCTCCTAGATTGTGAATGTGAATAAATGCAAGTTGTGACAAGGATTTCTTGCAGTATAAACACATATAAACTGGAAATTAAGCACTTTCTATAGGGGCCCAGTAAGAATTGCTCTAAACCAGCAGTAAAATACGGAAAAATTGCCAGAATAAAAGCATAAAAACATTGTAACAAATGCTAACCTCAGAACGCTGTTACTGTCACTATTTAGTGGGAAATCGTATTTCACTATAGGATGTATGCCGACTTGTTACTGCCACAAATAGTTTTTTTAGTAGAGTTGCATTGAAAACCGTTACATTGATTGCTTATAGGTTTACGTACGAGATTGCACCGGTGTTCATCCTGATGGAGCAGATAACAATGCGGAAGATGCGAGAATTCATTGGATTCACGAGCGGCGACAGCATCTTGGCTCCGGGTAAGTGAATTAACTCGGCAAATCGGCCAATTTTTGGTGTGAAACCCTCACAATCCAAGATTATATATAGGTTGGCTATTTTCCTACACGTGTTTTGGTGATAGGGGGTCAGTAACGAGTAAACTGAAATGTCAGCAACGTGCCCAACGAAAAGATAAATCGCTTTAGTGAAATGAAAAACCGGTGGATATACACTGACGTTGAACCGCCAATCAAGCCACCAATTGCGTTGATAAAGCGTTTCCACCCTATCAAGCGAGTATTTTTAAGCCAAAATCCTGTCAACTCTCATGATTGATTGCTCCCAGCTATAAATGCAATATTCCCGATTGCGATACCAGCAACCATTGATTTTGCAATCGAAACCTCTAACAGCATCTAATAGAAATACGTAAGGCAATTGAACCAATTGGGCACCAAAGATAAATTTACTGTAATGTCAGAGATGGAGATTGACGAAACGAGTTCATCTGCATTTAAATTAGGAAAGATGAATATCCAAGATTACAATTTGAACCATGCACTACAAAAGAAGTAAACAGATGTGTGGTTTTTACTGCCAATGTTGATAATTAACTTGGTACTAAAGTTTCCTTGAGAGATCATGTTTCGCCAATGCAGCCAATAAATGTAACTTTCCTGTATTCTCACCGCGAGATCAAAATTTATCCATTTTGGACATAACGTGCAGAGCGAATAACAAATTAATCTATTTAACCACTTCCATCACTAAATGCTAGTGCACATGTTCGAAAGATTCAAGTACATTTGAATGCATATTGAATGATCCTGTACATGCATTACAAATTTTAAAACGTGATAATTAATAATGTGAATTTTTTCATGATGACACTCACCGAGTTTTAATTACTTTCATTTCATTTCTATTTCTATGTTATTAATGCTACTACGTTGAAGGTGCCACACAGCTGATCAATACAAAGTGTAATAGTAATATATTCATATCTCATTCGTGTATAAACAAACTAATATTTGCAAAAGGAGGGGGGACACTCCTCGCATTCTTGTTGCATCACAAAGCGAACGTTGGGCATTTTGCAAGATGGCGGTTTGTGAGCTCAGGTGGCGCTGAATGTTGCGCTTATTGAGCCTTTGTCGCCTTCAATTTGCGAGCAAGTGTTGCCTTCTCCCTCACTCTGTCCACAAATGAAGGGTGCCATTGAACTAATATCGAGTCTGGAGTAGCGGTAATCACTTTTCTATCGGGAGATGTCGACAGCTGCGCATGCTCATAGTCATCTCGGCCATTCTTCATATATTTAGCTGATATGCACGTATATTTATTACTTGTATATGAAAAATATTGTTGCAGGTGGCGCCATATCCAATTTGTACGCGGCAATGGGTGCTCGTCACAAGATGTTCCCTGAATGTAAAACTAAGGGGAATTCGTGCATTCCTCAATTGGTCATGTTTACTTCGGAACATGTAAGTTGCTCAAGACCACGTTAGTATTAGGGGATACGGGCAACCTTTTGCACAAACAATTTGCAATTGTTGATGAGCATCAACCTCCAAGATGAAACATGAGTGTGATGACATACTAGTTTGAAATGCTGGAGTGGAAAATTAATTAGAACAAATAAACAGTATTAAACTAATTCTGAATTAGAATGCAGTTCTGCATGTTGCCAAATTAGCGCGAGGTGTTTTTTAGGCAATTGTGTTATGTAATTTGGTAACACTGCAGGGCGAGTCATAAACATGGACCACCCCAAAAATCTTACACAAATAATCGTACGTACTTAAAAACAGTTGATAGAATGGATTATAGGAAACGTACTGTATGTGATCGTTGACCGTGGGTCAATTTCACTCAAAACTTAGTATTTCCTGTCAGCAATAGAGCGGAAGTTGTATTACAGAGCTGTACATTATGTTCAGATTATTGAAAATACCCCGTTACAGGATACAAAACAAACATCACAGCCCATATTGTAATGCAGTGAAAACAAACCCTCTACCCGAATATGTTAGGGGAGCTTTTGCGGGGGGCTTCACTGCATCGCACATAGGATGCAATGTGGTTGAATATTTCTTTCGCACATTGGTTTATTTCGTATCCTGAAATTACAAGCTGCAATAGCGCATTTTCACTAATATGAACATACAACTTTGCAATTGTAACTTCTAATCATTCACGGACAGGGAAAAGATGCATCTTGAATGACCTTAATACCGAGGTTCAATGTCACATTCATTGGGTCTATTTCCTCAATTCTATCAACCGATAGATACAACTATCACGTTCATGACTATTTCAGCCAGATTTTTGGGGTGGCACATGTTTCCAACTCGCCCTGTATGTACTACAGTATATTTTATACAAAACTATGAAATAAGGCGGGCTTGTTGCTTTCGAAACTAAACATTTGCCAGTACAAACAAAATCTTGTTAGAAGTACTTCACTATCCCGTCGATGGTCGACAATCTCGTGAAGTATAGAATGGCATCAATTAGATAAAGAAATCAATGGTATCAGGAAATAATTAGCCATTTACTCGGTTGCTCGAGTTTCGATTCACGTTTGTCGGTTCTGTGGACAAGGATGATACGGGAGGGTGAAACTTTTGCCCCTTCAGAGGTGGGGTTAGGGGGAAGATCTTCGATTGGACCACATTCATTTATGCACCTATTATTTGCTGTAACAGAGCCACTATTCCATCAAAGGCGCTGGTGCTGCCATGGGCTTTGGAACAGATCACGTGATCGGAGTGCCATGCGATTCCAGGTATAACCTGCATATTGGATGAAGCGGCCCTTGCACAAAATGAAACCTCTTAAACTGACGTATGGCACTGTCAATCGTCAATTTACATGGGTGCAAACTTGCTTTCGTTGACATTACGCATAATCTGCAGCAATGGTTGAGTAGAAGTTCGCTCCCATGCAACTTGGATTTATTGTGCCACTCGAAATTAAGTGGGCAGATTTGCAGAGATGCAATGGTTTTGTTTCCTTGTTAAGAGGCAAGATGATTCCATCGGAATTGGAAAGAATAGTTGTGGAAGAAAAGAAGAAAGGAAATCGGCCATTCTTTGTCAATTGTACTTGTGGTTCCACCGTCTTTGGATCATTTGATCCTATCATTCCACTTGCCGATATATGCGACAAGCACGAAATGTGGCTGCATGTTGATGTAAGTTCAACTTAATATCTGTATTTCATATTAAAGGTTTATTTTACTAGTACTAATCTTTTGATCGTAAAGGCTGCTTGGGGAGGAGGTTGTCTCCTTTCGAGAAAGCATCGTCACCTGTTGGACGGCATCGAAAGGTAAAAACAGCATTCAAAACCTCATTTATAAAATATACATTATTAATTAAGCAAATCTGGTTTTAATGTAAGGGAATTTTAATGTTGCACGAACGATTTTGTGTTAGTTGAGTAGCGATAAGCATGTACAGCTACTGGAAACTGTTTAATAGCCAACTCGAATGGACAACCCATATTGGTTGACAGTAACTGATACTGTATATAAGAATATATAAATAAATCCGATCCTATTATTTATTTCAGTCCATTGAGAATTTTATATAAAATCTGTGCATAACAGTTTTGGCAAATTCAGTAAGTCTAGTTTCAATGTGGATGTGGAATGTAATACTGTAGCAGATCCACACTGAAACCGAGGTGACACTAAACTGTTTCCAATGTACTATTGTTACTGGTTAGTGTACTAGCTAACTACGCCCACAAAAATCGGTGCACTCCTATACGTGTTAACATTAAACTATCTAAATAGCTGTGCATGCATGCTTGCATGACCGTGTGAAAAATGCAACTTCGTTATCAGAGTCCTGCAATTTATCTTGTATCGCATAACAGCTGCATTACTTTAAAATTTAGGGCAAAATCTGTCACATGGAACCCCCACAAATTGATGGGAACGCTGTTGCAGTGTTCCACAGTGCACTTCAAAGAAGATGTGAGATTCAGTTCTGTCTTAATATTATTTAGCTGCATATAATATTATACAACGCTGAATGGGGAACGTTTTGTTATTAAGGGGATTTTATTCAGCTGCAACCAAATGTGTGCCGATTATTTGTTTCAACAAGACAAGCATTACGACGTAACATATGATACTGGAGATAAAGTGATACAATGTGGTAGACATAATGATATTTTCAAACTCTGGCTATTGTGGCGTTCCAAGGTAACATGACTGTGATACATATGCAATTCAAAACACTAACGGTTTGCTTAAATTAATGTAGGGTAATCTGGGATACGAGAAGCACATTGACCGGATGTTTGAATTAACAGAGTAAGGCCCTATAGTTAATGATTACAGATTTGCATTGTAAACCTTCTTAACCGACTGTTTGATTTGTTTAGTTACATGGTGAGAAAGATTAAGGAAAGGGGTGAAAAGTTTCACTTGATCCTGGAGGTAAGCCAATTACAAAACTGAGAATAATAATGAACTGTGAAATTATTTCTTAATAATGCATATTATTATTTCACGTATAATGCAGCCTGAATTAACCAATGTCTGCTTCTGGTTTGTGCCTCCGAGTTTGAGAAAAATGCCACATGGACCTGAAAAGGAAAGACGACTCGGAGAGGTAGGCTTTACCTAAAGGCTTGAACATTTACTCCCTATACCCCCCATCACAATTGGAATTTTTCAAGAAACATTATATTTCTCTGTTGCTTTCTAACCGATTTTAGACATTTTTGTTTTGTTCTGACCAATTTTATCCCACAAACACTTTCTCAACTGTAACTACCCCTCTAATGTGATCCATTCAAAAGTTGTTTGTTCTAAATCAGTGTTCCAATTTTTCCACACCAACGAAACGTACATTTATGGATAGCCTCCTAACTGTTACATATGCTCAATTACTTCAGATCACATTTATAACAAATTCAGTTATTCTGGATCACCCTGTATCTCGTACCATACATATAAGATAGGTTGCAATCATCAACTCTGTGATGGTTTCAGGGATTTAAGAGTAGGTACTTAATCCGAATTTGTACTTTACAAGTGCGACACCATGGTTCCATTCTATATTGCTTTTAAATTTGGTTTACTTTGGAACAGCACATAAAACAATGGTGTACTTTACAGGTAACTCCAAAAATTAAGGGAAGAATGATGAATTCAGGAACATTGATGATAGGTTACCAACCTCAAGGTGAGCTTCCCAATTTTTTCCGCAACATAATATCGAAAGATGGCTTAGCAGAAGATGATATAGACTTCATACTGGATGAACTCGACCGACTCGGCCAAGACCTTTAGTTAATTACACTACATCTGGCTTAATATTCAATTTGTCTTCCATATATAATAGTTGTTCACTGCAATGACCGAGTTTCTCAAGTTAATTTGATAAGCGTGTATTTTATATAAATAGTTGCGTTAACGGGACAACCTCTCTTGTCCACTTCTGTTATTAGTAGACCATGTTATATCGTTGAAAGTTCTATGAGATACATACATATCTGGTGCAAGTTTGCAATGTTTTAATTCATCTCTGATCCCCAAATTTTAGTTTTGGGGTATCGAAGAGTTAGCAACATAAATCCAAGTCTTCCATGATGCATGTCATCTTCCAATTGCATTTGTATTATGCAAGAACATACTTAAATGTGTGCAGATTGCTTACGAATGAATGTTCAGTGTTGTGCTGTTTGAATGTTGTGCAGCTCGTGTGTCAATGTTCATAACTTGTTCCCTGGTAAATTTTATGGTCGTTTTACGAAGTACAATATGCAAAAATACCCCCGAATGTAAAATATGCAGTTGGCATGTATAAAATGTTTTTACATTTGTTTTAACGAAGATCCGCAAGTTTTAAAATCATTAAGGATGAAATCCATCTTATGAGTTTTTTTAAATTAGCAATTAATTACTATATAAACGAGTACGTTTTCACAATTATTGTTCAGTCATTTGCAAATGCTGCAAGACAGTCTTCACAATTTAAGGCATTTAAAGAAATTTAAAATTACATGCAGGTGCACGATGATCATCGCATTTTAGGGAATTCCTTTTGTTGGCCTTTTCAGCGGAGACTTTACTGAAATAGGCCAACTTGACAATTTTAAATTTTCTATTCCATATTAACTGCAATTCCCTTATAAACCGAATAACAATACACATCAAACGATTCGTGTAAATATTTTCGTTGACCGTTTGATAGTTATGTAATCGAGATGTTATACTAACTTATAATTATTGGAAAGTACAATCAATAATACAGGAATCGCATCAGTATTAGAAATTGTGCCAATATTATGAACGAATGCATTTGTATAGTTATTTCGTTTTTACTAATTATCGTATATACTACATAATAAATGTTCTAACACTATATGGCTATAAATATAAAATATATAGCTTGCAATTATAAATATTTGTTTAGCGGGAATATAAGTAAAAATATATTGAACAATTTAATATTGTTGCAAGTTACTGTATAGCGAATTCAAAAAGGGGTTTATCTTTGGTAGGCCTAGCATGTAAGATAGGCCATACAACTTGAATGTGTAGAACATGTTGGTTGAAACCGCTTAAAATCCTGATCATTGTTGCATGTCATCAAAGATCAGGCTCCCCAAGTATATCATAACGATCGTGTGTATCAGCAATAATGGCGTATTTGTGTATAGCATTTTCGTATAGCTTCGTATGCTAATTCTCATGCATATCCAATTATCAAACTTCTATAAAGTTGTGATTTAAGCATTCGGATCATTTGGTTGGCAACTTGCTGTACAAACATTTACTTGTAAAGAAATACTACTTGCAATGAATCTTATAACATGGTTCAGACCAATATGCGATATCATACCATTTATCCCAGGTTTTTCAGAGTGCTTAGGCATACTTTCCAGAGCATATTCTGCATGGCTAAACTATAGCTGCATTGCAACAATATTTTTAAATAATTTAAATTTAAAACATATTGCAAGTTTCTATCAATTTTCCCAAGTTGTTACAGGTTTTGGCAAAAGTTATATGCAACTCTCCTGAGTTTTGCCTAAAACGTTAATACTATAAGCCAGCAGTACTACTGTATACTGTGTTAAAGTTACTTATCTGTACTTTCATATGTTTATGCATGAAGACAATGTTTCATTGTATTTTTGACATTATATGCCAACTCATATGCATACAATTGAATGTAACATGCAAGTGTTCGTTCCCCATGCCCAAAAATCGTTCGATCACTGCTATTTTTAACTGTTATTGGCTTGTGTGTGTGTAAAGCCTATAGTTTCCATATCGGCAACAATGGCTGATGCAGTTGCCAAAATCGCACCATGTTGCCAATCATCATTACCCTTAATTGCTATACTACCTTGCTGTGAAAATGGTCAATCACAATTAAGTTAACCAATATTACATGAACAAATGCACTGATCCGTCTACATCGAAGTGTTCAATCATGCCACAGACCTCTGCGATTACACTGCATGGTCTTTCACCTTAAGTGGAGCAGCCCTTAACTTTCTAGTTAAAGACATAGGTTTGTCGTTGGAGTTTCTACTTTCATATAGTGAGATACAGCCACTAACTAATTATATATAGCATAACAAATAAGTTTTGTCTTATTTGATAAAAAAAAAAAGATGTTGCCATCACGTCGTAATTGGAGATTAAATAGCAAGAGTCTAAATTTAAATCTCTTAAAATACACAAACGCCTTCAAGGTATAAAGTCACATTTCTCTCAAAGGACAATTTTTGGAAAAGACACTTAACTATGAAGATGTTTAGTTTGGTGGCATTTGCATAAACAGAGATTTAGGCAGAAGACCCTTGCAAATGAAGGCGTGTGGTATACCTAATGATAAGCTACAGAAAATAAAGTCGGAATATGACAAGGTTTTGTGCCAATCACGAACTACAAATTAACCAAATGCAAACTGCAGCTAAAAAATCCATGAAATTTTTTAAATAAAAAAGGCAACACTGACGAGTTGGTACATATGGTGCAATAGCAACCACCATGGTAGCCTCATTATCGCAGATATGGAAACCAGGTTATTATCTAATAAATATGTAAGAAGCATTGATTCGTTGGTTGCGTGGACACAAAAAGTATTAATTACTATACATATAGTTGAAGCTGGAGCTGGGCCACAATGTTTCCCGTCATGTTTAACGTCCGCAAATATAGTATAATGCGTTTCCATGTAGTAAAAATATACGGCATGAGAGAATGTCAATTCAAAAAATGAATGTTTAATATACTGTCCCAGTATAAAATCGATATGCGAATATGTATATCATCGAATTATATAAACGTTCAAACTTATGAGATCTGCATATGAGGAACTGTAAAAACTCCTTTAGTTGTAGACAGTTTCCTGTCATTGTTACAGTGTAAAACAGTGTGTAATGGGAGATTAGCAGCGCCACCTGGCCGTCCAGTTGTCGTTCCACGCATAGATCAGACACCAGGTGGCGCATCAAAAATCGAGAACTGTTTTACGAAAGAAAGTTTGATGTGTTCCTGTTTCGATTGTTCTGAATGCTATGAATGTTATAATTTCTAGAACAATACCAAAACTTAAATGTATAAGTAGAGCGTCATTCTAAAAATACATAATCCGATGCTAATTACATAACATTTATTCAAAGCCCAAGATTATCAAATGGATATTTCCACAACATCCAAGATTTAAATTAAAAACTTGGACAAATGTCCGGATACTTCAAATCGCAGTATATACCTATACCAAACACATTTAAATTTTGGTATTCAAATATCGTATTGAAAGAGATAGATGCAAACTTGTGTCAGTACAAGTAAAAAAGTAGTTTCCAGGTCCGGATACAATATTAAATGAACACATTAATAAAGGCTGCAAGTGAAAACGCTCGTCTGTGCATGAAATTGAAGCTCGCATTTTAAATTTGTTTTTTATTACTTTCAACGGGTATTTATTGAAAAATCATTAGTGGCTGAGCTAGAATGACTCTTCGATTCCACTTTGAAAGTTGATGAATCATGAACGTGTCTTTATATGTTACAGCATTGATGCAAAAGCTATAATTCAACGGTGGTGGCGTTGGTGGTTTGAATTCGGGTGTTACATATAAGTGCTGCTGGATTTAATGTAGCGTTTCTTTAGATGGGCCTGCAAGCTCGAGTGCAACCTCTAATTTGTCACGTATAAATCACGTCGAAAACGCGTTGGAAAAACGTCCAAACGAAAGCCAACCAACACGGACCGTTGAACACCCCTCAAGAATGTCTCAACCTCCATCAAATTGATTTTCCACAATGCTGTATCCCCTCCAAATAAGTTTATACCTCCCCTAAAAGTTTGTACACAGAGATCGGAATCACCCCGTCTAAAAGGGAATGTGATCAGGGTAATTACATGATGATTTTTCCCATAATCAAATTCTCAATGTTTTTGAAGTATATTACAAGTGATTAGTATTCTGAATTGATTTCTGTATAAATATAAAATATGGCTTCCAATCTGCAGTGCAATTCCCCAAGTTTTTCAGGTAAAATTTCCAGCGCTTATTCTATATGCAATCATTTTGCTATGTATAATTGTAAATTAAGACGCATATCCAATATTTATAAAGTTTCCCAGGGTACCCTGAAAAAACGTTATACCAATAATCTGTGAATAATTCCACTCGCATTGAATGCCTTATCTATTTGGCAAGCCTTCGCTTTGCACTTCAATTTTTCGATATTGAATTTCATAAAAAAATGCATAATTCAGCAGCAACTGATAAAGCGCTATGACTATATTTTGCAAGGGACGGGCCCTTTTGCACATGATTTATACACGTCGTTAAAGTGATGGCAAGCTGCGATTATTTGTAATCGCCTCTTCACAGTCAAGTGAATCGTATAATCGTCGAAAGATTAGATAACAACCTACTGCAAAACGGCCATCTTTATCGCTTACTATTTTTAAGGTTGCTATTTTGCAAGTGACCAATCCCGCAACTCCCTTTCAAATGTCACCTTTATTTGCTCCAAAGGAACTTTTTACTTGTGACGCAACTGTTTTATTTTACAAATTTGTTTAAACGTCATGATAACAGCTATGTAGTTTAAAAATTCATCGATTATAATTTTAGTAATAACCTCCTCCCATTTAACATATGGAGGCCACAAGGAGGCAAATTTAAATATGCAACCAGATTGGTAGAAAATAAGTTATCCCCTGTAAGGGCGCCATTTCTTGAACGAATTTCAGCCAATGGAAGGGCCAAAAATTGAACATCCAGTTATGCAAGAAAAATTAAAAAAATACTTCATTATATCAGTGATCTGCATTGCACATGCAGTTTTTATTTGTTCCAGTGCACTCCCCAATATCACTTTTGATATTGCCCAGTTTTTAAAAATAAATATATACAGTGATTCATGTCTATGGTGAAAACTGTATATGCTGGAAAACCTGTCCATGGTGGAAAATTTCGCTATTTTTGGGTCCATAGCTGGAAAACCTGTCTATTGTGAAAAGTTAGTCCGGTCCCTTGCGAATCCACCATATACAGTTTTTACTGTACTTCAAAATATCGATGCTGAAAATAATCGATAAACTGCTGAAAATAATCGATAAACTGCTGAAAATAATCAATTGCTGAAAATAATCGATAAACTGCAAATGTAGAGCTACCCTAGTAGCTATAGCGGCGTTGCAATCCTTGGCCTCCTGTAAAGGTGCTTCAACCGAAGGCCATTGTGCACTAAACTTCCCAATTGGACGATAAAGCCCGCAAAGTTTGAACATGTTGTTCGTAATTTGTGTGGCAACAATTACGGTTTATGTAACCAAATTTACGAAATATTTAATTGCGATTTGACCATGCATCCATTTCAGTACACCCCGACTATTATTTCACAATTAATACGCTTCAATATATACACATGGAGTTGAAGCACTTTGAACTTTCACCTTCGATCGCATTAATTACGCATGTCAAGGGCAACGTTCAAAGTTCGCTAATAAAAGTTCAATGTCTATAATTAGCACAAACGCCTTCGAGGCATTTTGCGTTAAATATTCGAGACCACGCCCGCTAGTACGGCGACCAGTTTGCTAATATACAATCTCACCTTCATTTTCACGACTATTATTGAACATTTTTCAATCTAAAGACCACATATTCTTGTTCTAGCTATTCACGACGACCAAAAGATCACTTTAAACGGCAAATGAAAGAAGAAACAAAGCAATAAACTTGCCAATTCCATGTTGCCCCAGAGTTCCAATCTCAGATATCGGCGAGTTTCCTCAAAGTTCGCATAATGGTTGAAGTTGTAGACATCACGATGTCAATAACGCCAGCCAGTATATCGAAGGCATTAATTACTTTTAACTAGAGTTTAAATGGCTTTAAGTCGCTTTCGCTCCGGTAACCAACTTCGGACCAACTTCTCTGCGCACAAAGAGCAACAGGTCTGCTTCTTTGTCTTTGTGTTGAAATCAGTTTCCTGCGCCAACGAGGTGGCGCTACCAACAGGGGGTGGGTGGGGTGGGGAGTGGGAGGACGTCACGATTAACCAAAAGCCCATATTTTTGGAACAATTTTGTGATTGGTCATTTTGATATGGTAGTATTGGCTACAAGCAAACAATTTGCATGACATTCAGACGTCTGCAAGAAACAAATGGGAGTAATTAAAAACGTATACAAAATGTATTGTAATTAATAATATATTATGACTACGTAATTAAGCAATACCACTGATGTTGGAAAGTAGTGCCATGCAAAGTATAATGAATTCAATAATATACTATTGTGAAAGCTGGGCAGACTCAAGTCAAATTAAGCTAAAGATTAAAATTATAAAATTGCAAATTTCGTATATTGCGCATTCATTTTCCTTGCACGAATGTTTTCAACATTTTTAATGGTTAAGTTTATGCCAATACAAAATCGAGATTTACACGTTCCTCCACCTATTAATTGTACGACGAGTGTTACATTTAAGTGCATGGTGTCCTGGACGGCAAAGGTGCTCATCACTAAATATTTTTGGCAGGTAGTTTCTTGGGAATAAATTTCAAGGAAGTGCTGTTGATGCAATATCGCAAGCCTGTTGGCTGAGGCCCATCCTTGAATACGTGGCCCAAGTGCCCATCACACTGCACAAACCATGCATACGTTCTGAAATGCTCTTGGCAAATGAACACTCTTAAAAATCTTGCATCAAACGATAATGCCCTTGGTGAGAATACTACCCAGATATTTTGCAGTATATTCTTCCAAGTACTTCAATAACAAAGCTATTATAGTTGGTCAATTTAGTACTGCAAACCTCCAGGTACTTGATTGACCACCTGATAATAATCGCATCCTTATTTTCGATTCTCACCAAGGGTGCAGCATTTCAGTTTGAATTGCAAATAAACATTTTGGTCACCTTTTTGCAGAGAACTTCAGTTCTTGCTAAACCTGTCAGGGAAATGTCAGGCCTCAACAATAAGTTTGAAGCATTGTCATCATCCTTGCCAACACCAACAGGTTCATAAAACGACGGCCAACCAGTTCCAGAGTCGTATTTCGATTTAGAACTATGAACTCCAATAATATAGATGGATGCCAGTTAATGAAGTATTACAATGCAAACCTGAATAATTCCGTTCCGCAACATATGCAAGAGTAGATTCCTTCTTCCGTGTGCATACAATATTTGCCAGTGAACGGCTGAAAATGAATTAATTACATTAAAGAACTTCCTTAACATGAAAGGTATATACTATTTACCTCTTCAGTTCCCTTTTCTCGGCAAACGAAATATTGCTCAGGTGTGAGGCGTTTCAACCAATCATCTTCCGTCAGATTTCTGGGATCAACTTCGCCTTCTTGCGATCTAACAGATGCTGCATGACATTCATGACATCATTAGAAGGTCAAATCCACCAACAACAAAGTAATACGCAGTACCAGGCCGTCAAAACAATGTTTATTTATACAAGTGTGACTTTACAAATTCCACGAAGTCACATGCAATCGTTACAAAAAACCCTGTTTACACTTCCAACTCCAAAAACATTTTACACAACAACTTATACTGAAAGCCATGCCAAAGTTATTCCTGGAGCAATTTTTCGGTTCATTGTACATGACATTTCTCAATAATATGTTTGCAAAAGTTTACCTGAAGAGGTTGTTAGCCAAATATTTACTTGTATTCATTCAGTTGTACCTTGCACTAAACCGTGCTTTCAAATAACCTCGTATATATTAATGAATTTCAATGTCCATGTTTAAAGATATGAAAATTAAAACTTGACCGTCACTGTCCGCAGTTCAAATTACTACATAAACATATAAGTTACCAATATTACTAGGGTACTTAATTTCAGATGCTTATCAAGAGATGTACTATGTCTCCCTCTAAAAAAAATAGGGCTCTGCGAACTTTAATACGCAAATCGATGACAACAGTAAAATATTATATTTAATTATACTTGTTGAAGTTTTGCGTTGGTTGATAAAACAATTGACTGCATCCGATCATGATTTTAAAAAGTTTTGGACGTAAACTACTGCTGCAGTGAAGCCATATTTTGTTTAGGTCCATTCACACAGTATATATCAAGCAAGATTTTAATAATTATACTAATATTTTTATAATCATGATTTTGGCTGACGAGTGAATGCAGTCATTGTTTGAGAACAAACTTTTGTGATTGGGCACCTTCATAAATTAATTAGGAGGCAATAGTTTTCACAATTTAACCTAGCCCGGGGCGCACTAGTAAATTCCCCCTTTTGTTTTATTCCCACATGTCAGCTGGATGCAAAAATGAAAACTGCATGACCAGGAATTTTACAAGTAGTACAATTAATTAACAGTCAATCTCTTAACTTTCTTACTGAATTCTCTCAATGAAATACTACTATAATAGTGTAGCATCACCTTTCACAATTTAGTTTTTGCAGCAATTCATAAAGGGCAGAAATTCCCCTTTGTTTTTCTTTCCACATTTTGAAGTTGGAAGTAAAAACTGTATGCATGCAGGAAATTAAGTTGCAAAAAATGAAAGCTCACCCTGTCGGGATGCGACAATGAAAGCAGAGTTGACGAGAGGTTGACATTTTTCCAGTACCCTGTAATATGTGTTTGCCTTTCGCAAAACAATTGTGCTTCCAATGCGAAATAAGGCAGACATGATTGCAGTTGCTACACTTTGGTCGATAGCCAACACGGCTCTGAAATTCACATTCGCACAACAACAATAGAGTAGAGCTGATGAATTTCAGCGCCAGCTCACGGTTTTCTTCCGAACTGACTTAGCATTTTTTGTGATACGCAATATTCTTTCCTCTTCCAGAATAAGTCTGTGTAACCACGTGACAACAGTAAAAAAATTGCATTCGACTGAATTGAAAATGATAAGAACCGGATTTATCCGGACTCGGTGCCAGAGGTTATGTTACTTATGTTACTTGTCAACTCATCATGTATATATAGTGTTCAAAGTTCTCATGGAAAAGTACTGCTTCGCAATTTGATGCCAGGAAGTAACTTTCTTTAAAAAGCAATCATTCAACTAATCTCTCTTTTTCTTCCCCTACTGGCATACAAATTTGTGTACAGCATTTAAAATAGTTGATATTTACATTTTTAAATCACCACTAATGTAAAATTTATAAGGAAACTGTAAGGCAAATGTATAAAAAACGTATAAACTTCAACAATGATCCTCAAAACTAACTTTCCTGAATTTTTATATTGCATGGAGCACATTTCATGGACTTTGTAATAAAGAATGGCAAGCAATTCATTTTAATAAGTGAAATACAAAACACTTGAATATGAAATGGAAACTGCAATATGGAAAATAAGTCCTGACCACAAGATGGTTCTGCAAATGATGACACTGCATTATCCATAACGATTGCTTATGTCTACAATCGATTTGCATATTTCGTATTCATATTATTGTTGGGTGCATTCTAGCAATGTTGTTCTTTGTTACATGATTTGCTAGTATGCTCATACCAATGAGCTCTCATACCATGAGATTAAACGGTATTCGAAGAAGGGAAACATAATCGCTCTCTAAATAGAATATATACCATGAACGAGGTTTGAGACCTAGTGAATATTTTATAATTTAGTATGGGATTGTGCTGGCTGGCAATTGTACACATGTATGCATCACCAAGACAATTGAAATTCAACACAGTGGCTGATGTTTGCAATAAAGTATTTTGTTTTTGCACGGTATGCTACACTTTAAAACTGCTCAAAAGTATACTTGGTATGCCTTTAAAAAGAAATATATATCATTTCTACTGTAAATGAGCAATATTTCTACATGGTAATATCTGGTAGAAATTGCATAATAACCCTCACAGGAAAATAGTTTCTCAATTTCTGCAATGTGTTTTCTTCAAAAAACAACTTTAATTTGGAAAGAAAAAGCAGTTTTGCAGTACTACACTTCTGTAAAGGAAGCATGGTCTACAACCCTTTGTAGTAAAACATACTGTGCGTTCCACGAGTGATTGCGGTCGAGAAGGCCCCGCCATGATCTACTGGTTTTTGGGGGGTTTGGGTATTTGATCGTGGCTTGCAGGTGCTTGCCAAAGCATGGCGTCACTGGTACTACGTACGTTTACATGACGTCGACGGTAAGCATGTATTCCAAATTGTGACCCCGCAGGGGGAAAAGCAAACTTTCGACGAC
>JAQFZQ010000693.1:0-27977 GCA_034696005.1 Glomeris marginata | reverse complement strand
ACATTGGTTCGGGATTGTGTGCTACGGTGGGTGGAGCTACGCTTTTCGTGGGCGGTGCCCTTTGGAATAGGTCAATTGACAATTATAGAGAATGCAGTTTCTATTCTAGAACAGAACAGCATGGTTACTTTAACAACATTCAAATTGTTGCTTTGTCTTTGTTCACTTACTGTAACGGCGGCCATGTTCGTGAACAACATTGGGACAATAGCAACTACTCCCAACTACCGTAAGTCAAATTTCCATTATTATTCTTATGTATTATTATTCTATTCAATCTTGGTGTGTAATTAGCTGCTGTAATTAGCTACAAACCACATCATAATCACACCATAAAGTGCTACAGGGTGGACCAAAAGTTCCTAATAATAAATGGGGTGGTCAAAGTCTTTGACCGATAACAAAAATTAATTGTACCAAAATTAGTTATATTATTTAAAAAATAGAGGATAATATTATAAATGAAATAAAGGAGGCGTTTAATCAAGGTGGTACTTAAAAACAAGCTCAATTTCAACTGTATATTATACCCAAGTGTGGTATTCACTCCTACACTTAAGAAGGAATGAACCTCTTTGAAAGTATATTTTAAAGTGTGTAACCATAAAATATTTATAATATTTTGTTAATGATTTACCATTTGTTGTTTAACTTGTAGGTGGAGGTTGTAACCCTAGTTTGATTTGTGACCTAATGTCCAGAAGATGCAGGGGTGACTACGACTGTCCACTTCCAGAGGCTTGTTGCACAGCAGCCCAAGGATCGCCAGTTACTAAATGCTGCTTCTACAACCCACTTTTCACTAGACCTCCAGTCTAACAAATTTATGCAACTTGTTCTGATTGCACAATTTCCTTCATTGCTATTTTCAAGTTTGGTGTTGTGCAATTATAGTGTTAACGAATAAAAATGCAACCTTTGAACCTGGATGACTTTTATTAATAGATAAGGACACCTGACATTGTGCTGGTAATAAAATAAAATGAAATAAAATAAAGGAAAACGAAATAAAATAAAATAAAATATGACAGGAATAAAAAACTGCAATTAACTGTATTAAAGGTGAACTGACACGGTTTTGTAACACCCCATGATATAAGGATTGTAGAAAGGATGATTAAGATTAAAACTATGAGTTCTTCTCTTTTCATTTTTGAAAATTTATTCATTGAGATATGAATTATTTCATGAACCCTAGATTAGGGTTATTTCTGTGCGGCTGTTACAAAACCGTGTCAGTTCTCCTTTAATGTTAATAATACAGGGAAACATGTCTAAATGGTGGAAACTAAATGCTGGGAACCTGTCAATGGTTGATTTTTGCTGGGTTGTATTACAGCATTATTTATTTTAAAAACCTCTCTATGATGGAAAAAAAAACCAGACTATGTTGGAAAAACCAATTTCTGGTGGAAAATGTGACTTTTTGTTAAACCAACATAAGCATGATTTATTTTTAAAGACCTGTTTATGCTGGAAAACGATATCAATGGTCAAAAATTTGACATTTAGACCATGATTTGTTTTTTAAGAAACCTTTCTATGTAGGGGGAAAAAAAAACAGTCTATGACATTTTGTTGGATTATATTTATTGACAACATGATATACATTTCAATGAACCTGTCTATGCTGGAAAATCCAGTCCATGGTGAAAATATGACTCGGTGTTGGACCTTACGCAGCATGAAGTTTTTTAAACCTGTCTATGCTGGAAAAGAAACAGTCAATTGTGGAAAATTTGACAGCATAGTTATTACATTGACAGCTTGTTTTTAAAAACAACCTCTCTATACTGCAAAAACCTGTCTATGGTGGAAGGTGTTGCGGTCCCTTTAGATTCCACCGCAGACAGGTTTTACGTATTTATAATAATCTTATTTTATTTTTACCACTGAGTATTTCTTTGTATAATCACATTTGAATAAATGAAACAGACTGTATCACAAATAAGCCCAACAATTTTTATTATCATAATATAAATTACATTCCGGATAACTATTTCGCTCGTTCCGCGTCTTCCCAGAGGAACAAACCTTTCGAATGATATGCATTTCACCAATATGAAAATTTCCAAGCCATGATTATTTTCAATTTACCCCACTCAATATAATATAAATGCATTTCCAAGCAAGGTATGATTGAAAATGTACACCGTATGACAGAATCCGCGTAAACGGATTGACAGTGACCTTGCTGTCAGATCGCAACGTTGTCGCAAAATGCACCTTATTGTCTGCCGCAATAATAGTGTCAAATGAATCAACTGACATTTCATATTATTTCATTCTTTACCAAGCAATGAATGGAAAATGCTATTAAATTAACTGATGCGGATCACCGTCCGGCGTGACGCGTGCGCGTGATTCCATAAATACGTATAACTCCGTAGAAAAGTGAATAAATCACACAAAAACAGACTCGTTTACATCTTTTGCTTGAGGTTTTGTTATTCTCCTTGCACCTCGATTAGGAGGTCCTTGAGGCTTGGGGAATTTAGGCCGGTAAATGTTCAGTTTGGGGTGAAGCTCCTCCATGAGGAACTCTTCCGTCAACTCTCGACCGGAATCTATTTCCACCTGGGGATTGTATAATATATCACACCCTTATCACACCCATAAGTTAACACTTAATGGAGTGTTTAAGAAAGTGTAGTCTTATAAGAGACCACTTGTATGCTACGACAAAAGGTGGCGGCACCTTTTGCATGACGGTAGTTCTGAAAAGTATTAGCCGTTTTTTATTTTAAAATACAAAGCTGTTGTAATGCCAAATGTTAATTAACAAAACGTTTAACATGCATATTGAACTATTTTTTAAAAATATTAGTTTACATTTGAAAGTGTTTCTTGGCCCTAGGAAAAATTATTTCAGCGCTAAGGTCCTTTCAAGTTGACGCCAGTGTATTAAGCAAGTTTATTACAAGTTTGACTTCGTTTAAAACAGTCAAACAGCAGTTTATAAAACAGTGAGGAGCAATTAACAGTAAAGGTAACTAGTTACTGTCTTCAGGGATTGATTAAATTTATATTTATTTGATGATTTATTTAATGATTTATTGGATGAAAAAGTACTCGCATTATATTGATAATTTTTTACTACTTATGTAGTGATATTGGGATGTTTCCACTTACCTTTTTGGCGATAGGAATTGCAATCTTATTCTCAATAGCATCCAAAAGAGGGTTCTTGCAACTGGAGTAAAGCATCCGTTCTTTGACGGGACACGCGTAACCCGGCATCGAATAGATAAATACTGAAATAAAATTCAGTTAAAGATTTGTCTATTTCGCTTATTAAACACAACAGTTTTAACTTTACACAACTCACCAAAACTCTGTAAGAAATCCCCCTCATGGGTGTGATCAAACCTGAAAATGTGGTAGCGCGCTTTGTCTGTAGGAACCTGGGATCGTAACGACGCCAAACTTATTTCCTTTGTGGTCTCCAGGTTTATTTCTTCCTTGTCCAAGTCAATACTCTGTTTAATGATAGGATCATATGACTTACTGGTATATTACATAAAAATATGCGATGTTTTTAACCATTTGTAGGTAGTTGAACACTCGCTCGCGTAGATCGAAAAGCGCGGAGACCGTCGCGTCAGAAATAGGAAGTGCAACTCCTTGAATGGTTTGGCATTTAGAATCGACCCCAACGGTGGCACCAGCCTTATAATAATACAATATAAGAGTCAACATACAGTGAAATAATATTAGAGAAGTAAATTTTATTTTTACGCCACCTCGGATTGACGAATAAGTTTCAGTTCCTCTTCGGCAAAAGTTAAAGGTGCGGGGTTTTTTGAGGCAGTCTTGAATTTATAATACCCAGCCAATGACACCTCATCCTATACAACAAATAATAGTTAACAATGTAAACAAAATAGTGAAACATTACCAACAGATACAAACATTGAATTAAAATTTATAAGATTTTGTTGATGACATTGTAATTCTGCAATTTCACTTTGCAATTTTAATTTCAACATAAAACATGGTTTTTATACCAATCTGTTATTACAATTTTCCCTGACTTTTCCAAGTTTTCCAGAGTGCTTAGGTTTAATTCCCAGACCATATTCAATTCAGATTAAATCAGAGTTTTTATTGCAACCATTTTTCTAAATAACTTCACATTAAAATTGCATACTTATTATATATTTATTTCAATTTCCCTGACTTTTCCAGGTTTTCCATAGGGTTTAGGCTTAATTTCCAGACCATATTCAATGCAGGTTACGTTAAACTAATATTATTACAACCTGTTTTCTAATTAATTTATAATATAAAAGACATTCTTGCATATTTTTGTATTTATTTCAATTTCCCTGAGTCTCCCAGGTTTTCCAGGTTACCCAGGTTTACCTGAGTGGCATGAACTCTGTATATTATATCTGTAAACCTTATTTGATTCATTTACCAATGTGGATCCAAACAGATCATCTTTGATGAGACTTCCACCGAATTCAGCTTTTAAAGTTGCTTTCGTGGAAGCGTAAAGCATTTTTTCCCTGACCTGACAAAAAACAAACTATTTAATATGGACACTGGTTAATTATAATTAAAATATATAAACATACAGGGGAATCGTCTGGAGACCAGCTCAGAAGAATCCACTCGTAACCAATATCATTTTGACTGTCCAGTCTGTAAAGCACGTAACACGGCTGCACGTCAACTAAAAGTTCTTTGATGAACATGTCATAATGTAAAATATAATTAAGGACAGTAACTAATCTGTACTAAATATACATTAACTATGTACTATAACAGAGAATACAGCAGTTTCTCAAATACAGAAAACAATTTGGCCAATTTAATCTTGATTTAATCAAAAAGTTTATTTCTGTCATGTTTTTAATCTTGTTTTTGATTTTGTTTTTAATTCTCAAAAATAACCAATAAATTGAACAAACTTCAGTTTTGCAGTATAATTAACATTCTGTAAGTGTATATTAATTAGCAACAATGTGAAATTAAAACTATAAATCTGTATAACACAATTTTATAACATAAATGTAGTTTTTAATATTTTATAATCATTTAAAAATGGCCAATTTATTTACTATTATCAAGTTATTATCATAAAAAACTGATTTGTAACATTTTATTTATGTGAAAATACAGAAATTACTTTACTTAATCATTGATTAAATTAAGATTAAATGTAATACTGTGTATAATGTTATT
This sequence comes from Glomeris marginata, assembly GCA_034696005.1. Classification (NCBI taxonomy): domain Eukaryota; kingdom Metazoa; phylum Arthropoda; class Diplopoda; order Glomerida; family Glomeridae; genus Glomeris; species Glomeris marginata. The sequence goes on along the minus strand of JAQFZQ010000693.1, from coordinate 22,787 downwards.
GATTATAATTTTTTGAAGTTTATATAAGTCTAAAATAAATAAATATTTTGTTAGGTAATCAAAAAATAGACAAATAAAAGGATATCTTCCTCCCATGTTCCCAAAGCTTCCCTGTATTCATCCAGGCATAATTCCTCTAAAAACACAAACATATATCAAATATAAAACAGTGCCAATATATTAAATTTAAATTAGTATAAAATATAAATTAACACATGAAAAAGGAAATTTAATTACCATTTTCAATTGATATTTTCACAACCCGAACTTCTCCACTTCTGCATTTTCCAAAGAAGGTTTTCAGAGCTTGATTTGCTATTATAGTACAAAGATAAACACATATTGGATCAACACCAACAATTATATTGCGAAATACACCGGTCAATAAGGAAATACGTATTTGTTTCCTCGCATTTCATTTTCACGTTCAAGTTCGTAACAAAATAAACTTGTAAACGGCGTAAAATATTCATCTAGAATCGTTTAAATTATGTAATAAGGTGTTTATTACAAACCTCGGATCCCAGTTTGATGCGACATGGGAACACAAAGTGGGTGTCGACAAGAAACGCGTCAAACTTTTGCGATTTTTGTTATCATGCCGGAAATGGCAGCGAATTTTGGGCGATTGCGCTGCCACCGCGGCGCTTCACGTAACTGACGCTGTCGAGACGGTCGATCGGTAACGACGTCGTCTGCTACGCATTAAACCCGAGTTCGAATATCACCAACAAACTTTTTTGATTTTATTTTTTTTCTGTTTCATATTTAATTCTACATTGTCACAGATGTTTGCAATTCTCTTTAAAAAGTTAATTTCCATTTACAAACAAGTAAATTAGTAAGATATTTTGTGAACAGTGCAAATACAAAAACCATAACTGCACAATAGGCAATAACTTCCACTAGGAAGTATTTGAAGACAGATAGATCTTTACTCTTCAGATGATGTGCACCATTAGTACGGATAACATACTCCATCCAATAGACAGTATTTTCAACGAGGTCCATTGGACGGTCCTTCATCAATTCAGACTGATGTTTGGCGGCCATTTTGAATCTGTGCCCATAAAATAATAGCTTAATAATTAAAAAATAAATAACAGTATTTTTGGCAAACAACTTATTTCAGGTCTTTATCACAGTTTTGTTATTAGCCAACCAGGATACATTGTTAATAAGTCACAGTCATTTTCCAAGTCAAACCTTATTATAGTGGGAATACAGGGTGTAACGAAAGTCTGGTTATATTAGTGTTATCTTTTGAAGTAATGACATTACATTGGAACTTGGTATATGGATATAGTAATTAGGCAATGGGTTATCCAATGATGACATGTACGTGATGCCGCGTGGTGTTTCCAATGTTATCGCGTCGCTATCTCGGAAAGTAAACAAGTTAGAGGCATAGTTCCAATTGGAAAGTTGTAGCCCATCCATTGTTTAGTACATTACACATTTAAGTGTAATTTTAGAAACATGTATTGTGCAGATATACGAGGCTTTTTTGCGCGTTAAGCATCACGGTTGGCTTACCTGCGAAGCTCAACCAGTCTGTTTCAGTAATTCGATATTAATCTCCATTTTGCATCTAATATTCTAATTAAATATGTAGTGTAACAAATAAAAGATGGGCTACAACTTTCCAATTAGAACTTGCCATCTAACTTGTGTACTTTCCGAAATGGGAACGCAATAACCTTCAGAAGGCATCGCGTGATTGTGTCCATATTTTTGTTAGATCCTGTATGTTGGGCCTCAACCTCATTGGTTGGGGCTGACTGGCATAATGGCGGCCATTACAGCCCTTCTAACTGAAACATTTTGTTCAGAGCTTTCGTGAAATATGTCGCGTGCCAAAATGTTAATACCACTTATTTTCTTGCCTTGGATTATGAATAAGCTCATTGATATTATCGATTGCTTCATCAAATGTGAATGTATCCAATTGCAATTCTTTTCCAATGCCAAGGCTGATAATCTTGTTTGCAAATCTGTCAATCGTAAGAGGGAAAACCAATACTGGAACCGCGTGGTAAATTGCCTCTTCCAAACCCAAGTATCCCCCGTGATTTATGAATAATCTGCATTTGGGATGACCTACGTTAAACAATTTTAATTAGTATTATAAAGACAACACATCAAAACAGGGTTGTCAATTCATAATTTTGGGATATTTATCCATTTATGTACACAAAATGGTTCTCGAAGACGCGACACGCGTTTCGACTCATCACGAGCCATCACGTGTCAGAACCATTTTTATGTTAGTATATATCATGGACATATTTTAAAAATGTACGTTTAGGAAACACATACCAAGTAAATCTTGTTGAGGAATCCATTTTGTGAGTTTGACATTTTTCGGCAAGTTCTGGATATCTCCTTCAAATTTCCAGATTACGGTTTCGTTCAGAGCAGCGAAAACCTTCAACAGCTTTTGCAAAGTGAGTTTAGGAATCATTTTCTCATTTATGATTGACCCCAATGAAAAAATGATGAATCCCTCTTCCCCAGATGCATCAACAATGGCCGCCATGTCTTTGTCCAATTTGTTCGCGGGCCGGCAATGAATGCCTCCGATCGATATTACACGTGGCACCGAAGGCGTATAACCCAACAGGACTTGTAGATTATTATAAAATGCAATGGAGGAGTTCTTCTCCAGTTCTGAAAGCGGTGGCGTGCCAGGAAAATGTTGTTCTACAATCTCTTGCAGTAATGGTTGCACTACATGATTTCGCAGCGCAATGGCACCTAAAACTGAAAGCTGAATTTCTGTTAGCATGCTTTGCAATGCAATATACAGTAAAACCTGTTTAAAAAGACCAGTGTACCCTACTAGTTAGACCACTCAGCCACCACCCAAGGCACCGGCCCTCATCAAATAGCGCGGAGATTTGGCCCTATTATGGTACCAAGGAACTTGACACCGCAACCGATCACCCGCGTGGTATGATGTCAAAGGCTGTATATGCCCAGAAACAAGCAGCTTTGTGTAAGCATTAACATTTAGACAGTGTTAGGAAGAGCAGCCATAGCTTATCATAAGAGCACCGCTCATATGATCCCCAATCCTACAGATAAGTTTAGGTGCTGGTGTTTGAACCCTCTCAAAAGCCTGAACATCCTTCCGCAATATTCTAGATGGGGCCTCACCAGAGACCCGTTACTGATAACCATGCTTCCCAGCAACAACTCTCCAGCCCTCGCCTCATCATATCCAAAGAGGCCATTTCCATGAACAGACTTTCATGTAGGAATGTGATGTTGCCATTAGCAACAGTAAGTTGTGATGTCACAAATTGTCCAGCATGCACCCCACTCAATTTTATGCTGGACAATAAAGTTAGACTTGCCGTTTGAGCTGCACATTTCTAGAATTGGTAATTTCAACAACCTAAGATTTCAGATACGTAGGATACTCGGACTAATTATTGTTTAGTGCTTTATAATTGTGTATAGATAATACTTCCAACAAAAATGCTAATGCTACTGTCCTTCCCATGATGAGAGAAGACAGTACAAAATAGGGGTCACGGCTTTGCCATGCACCTGCACCTGCAGAGCTCTGATCAGAACAACTTGACCCTTCCCCCTATTTTAAGGTGGAAACATTATTGAAGGAGGAAATGAAACACAAACAACTTGTAACTCACAGAGTTCAGGACACGATGCTTTAAGGACATCGGTTCAGGGAAATCATAAACGCGCAGAGGGTACTCCGATGGGTTAAGTGGGATTCCAAGTTCCCAGGCTGTTGCTGGGTGCATTTCACTATTCAGTACGAGTACTACAGGGCATTTGAAGTGGAAATGTAATGCCAGTAAGTGCTCATTAATGTTTCCATCTACAGCTAACAAATCGAAACGATGTCCGCTGCGAATAAATTCCTTGAACGCGGGATCTTTGAAAGTCAGTTCGGCAACATTTTGCACAAATTCGGTGAAGAAGTGAACTGAATCCCAGATTGGATCTTTGGATAATGTGAACAGCTTTCTGGTCAGGAAGGTCCTGCAAAATAGCATGTCACGTGATTAGGGATGCTACTAAAATGCGGACCGGCGGAACAGGCCCGGCCCAACCGTGTGGACTGGTGGACAGCACGGTTAGGTTAGTTTAGGTTAGGTTAGGTTAGTTTAGGTTAGTTTAGGTGAGTTTAGGTTAGGTTAGTTTAGGTTAGTTTAGGTTAGTTTAGGTGAGTTTAGGTTAGGTTAGTTTAGGTTAGTTTAGGTTAGTTTAGGTTAGTTTAGGTTAGTTTAGGTTAGGTTAGGTTAGGCTTTTTTGGAGCCAAGGCAGCATATTGGAAAACCACACATTAATTACTTTTGAATTACAACAGCTACAAACAAAGCATTTCAAAGTCAGCTTACATATCTGCAGATTCGAGTATGCTCTTCATTTCAACTGTGGTAACACCACTTGGATTAAAGCTGGAAGGGAATGGACTGAGTACTGTGACATTATGTCCATTGTTCAGCAAACCAGGAATTATTGTATCCATCGAAGTCTTATGACTTCTAAAAGGCATCGATAATGCAAACAGAATATTTGCACAATAAACTCCATGAATAAACATGAGAAATGCGAGGAGCTCCACAGTTCTTGTACTTTTCATTTCAAAACAAAGCACTGACTGGAAATTAATATCTATTGTATCTTTCAGTATATATATTTTACCAGTAATTGCTACTTCCAATTACAATTGATATTCCTGGCAGAAGTAAATAGGCTAGCTACCAGTTTTATCACCAATATCCAGCACATTCAACTCCTTATTTCTTGAAATATATGCTGGACACCTTTCCTGCCAAGAATTAATTATAACATAATGCGATATGTGTGATTGATTCATTTAATAGTGGGTGACAATGCTGTGGCATATAACCTCAAAATTGTCATTACATAATAAGGAAGTAAGGGGATGAGAAAGTTATTATAATACATTTTAAAATTACGTGTTCATAATGTATATCCCTCGCTACGGTTTTATTTCCTTTCCTTGGTCCTAGGATCGGAGCCAAGGTATCTGGGCTCTCCTTTCGAACACTCATAACTCGTTTTGGTTTTGACTAATTCTTAATGTCTTCACTGATTTGGAATCAGCTGGCTGTCCTTGTCATTTCTCCAATTTAAACTACCTTCTATCTAAAATATTAAAAGAAATAGGTTTTCGAAATTCCTTTTGTAACGTTCGAAAGTATGGAAACACAGATGAGCATGTGTCCACTGAATTGTAGATCATGTTGTCATACTTGTTTATGGAAAATATTATGACATTCAATAGTTATTAGCACTGCACCGCAATCGTGAATCACCCTGTATGTTGACCACCTGTTAAAGTTGGTCGCATTTTTATGGAAACATGAGTGGTCAACATACACAGGTTTCACTGTATCTCCCTGCTAGAAACCCTCAGGGTCAGAGTCATAAAATTCGTCGATTGCCAATAGGGCATTGAACAATATCAGACACCAAAACTTTAATTTTTCTTTTTACGTATTTCAGTGTTTCGCAGTTTCCCTGCATGACAGCCATAAAACCGTCTTTTCAGAAAACTCCAAGTCTGGCAAACAGTGAAAACTACGACAGTAATAACTGCAACAAGGACCAATACAACTACGGCGATTACATCTAACAGAAAGTACTGCACAAAGGACAATTCTCCAGCTTTGCTCTTCAGATGCTTAGCGCCCGCGGTACGGATAACATATTCCATCCAATAAACACTGTTTTCTACTACATCCATTGGACGATCCCTGAACAATTTAGACTGTATCTCAACGTTTCTTTTGTATCTACAAGGCAAGAAATAAGGTGTTACACCATACCAGCAAAATTATGACCAGATGAACCTACTCGAAGTTGCCGAGAAGCGCGTTGATCTTGGAAACTGCTTCGTCAACGGAGAATTCATCCCAGTACAGAATTTCTGCAAAACCTTGTTGTTTGCTCCTGAATGCGTTTGCAAACTGATCACCAGCAAGTGGGAAGATCAAAATGGGAACCGCATGATAAACAGCCTCTTGAGTACTCAGAAGTCCTCCATGTGTTATGAACAATTTGCACATCGGGTGACCTACCAAAAGTAAAATCCACATAATTCCACCCAGATTAATAATGAACATCATTTAAAAGACGTATTTTTTGTTTGAGGGTGACCTGACATTGTATTGTTTCACCTAGGGGGTCGAATAGCATATGGGTACCTCCTTACTTAATTACCCCTGTTCAAAAATGCACACTTGCGGTAAAAAACAAGTGTTGCTAGAAAATATCAGTGGGAATTAGTAAATAGGTTATTAGCACTTAAAAGTTTTAATGTTAGCCAAATAGGTCAGCTAGCGTAAAAGGACCTCCTAATTTAATTACCCCTTTTAACTTTTAAGTACATTCAAGTACCAATAACTTGCTTTTACTAATTTCCACAGAGATTTTGTTGCAACACTTGCTTTCCTCAAGGTTTTCCCATCGATTAGGTTACGTTTCAGGGTACCTTAAAAAACCATGTCAGTTCGCCTTTAATGCAAAGGATAATAACCCAGTAAGTCCTGTTGTGGAAGCCATTTTAAAAGCTTGACATTCTCAGGTGCATCAGGCATCTTCCCTTCAAACTTCCATAGAATTGTATGGTTCAATGAAGCAAAGATCTGTAACAGCTTTTGACGAAAAACTTCCGGGATCAGCGTCCCCTGAGTTGCGGATCCCAATGAAAATATTATGAATCCATTTTCACCAGAGTCACTGATGACCCTTTGTATTTCACTATTAAGTTCGTTAGGAGGGTGGCAATGTATTCCTCCAATTTCCACTAAGAATGGCAATGATGGCTCCGGTCCCGTAAGCGACGGGAACGTATTCGTAAAAACGAACGATACGTTTTTCTCTAATTCCAAAAGAGGAGGAGATCCAGGGAAATGCGAGTCCACAACGTTTTGCAGAGGAGGGTGATAAAGGAAATTACGAATCCACAGACCCAGTAAAATACCAAACTGCAAGAACGAAGCACATAAATATTACAAGTACTCAATACATTCGCGTACGCATATTCTACTTCACGGGTCAGACCAATAGAAATACAGAGAAACCTGTTTAACAGGACCAGTGGTAGTGCCTGGGAAAAGTTGTCTAAACTCATAATCAGTCCCTTAACACAGGTGTATTAAAATACATGAACCTACCCGTGTGATTTCAAGCGCGAGGTGATACCTATGTTAGATTTCAAAAATATATTTACAAAGACCTCAGGAATAAGTCTTGCTTTGTAAAAACAAAGTGCCCCCTTTGACGCAAATAATGGTCCTTGGTTGTGTTTAACAGGTGGAGCTATCACCCATGTTAAATCTCGTAGAGCGCTACGGGCCTGAGCAAAATTGGCTTTAACAGGCAGGTGATCCCTTAATACAAGTGGTCCATAAGACAGGTTTCACTGTATTAGAAGTTAAACTCTTGGAACTGGATAGGGTAAACAGGGTGTTCCAAAACTACATGTACAACTTGATATGGGTGATAGCAGACACCATGACAAACATTTTTGCCAAATAACGTGGGGTCACAAATGGCCCCTTTCACTGCTACTGTCCATTCAATGAGAGAAGTCACATGCCCTGGGCATTAAAGCCTAGTTTCCATTCAAGCGAAAACTAGTCCGCTATCACCCATATCAAGTTGTGCAGGTAGTTTTGGAGCACCCTGTATACTCTATCGCAGTCCCAAGATTCCGTAGTATATGTAGAATTGAGCCCATTAACATTTGTTACCGAGTTTAAGAGTCGATGCTTGAAGGTCATTGGAACAGGAAATGGAAAAGCAAAAATTGGATACACAGAAGGAGGTACTGGAATGTCCAAGTTCCAAGATGTTGGCGGGGCTACATGATTGGAAGACACCAGTACTGTTGGTGCACCGAAATGAAACCCCAATGGCAGCAAGTGGTCGTTCACAACACCATCAATTGCTACTAAATCGAAGCGGTGTCCAGCTTGTATGAAATCTGCAAACAGGGGATCTCCGAAATTGTCACCGGCTACTTTCACAAGAACTTTATTCAGATTAAGTAGATATTCCAAGGTGGACATGTTGTACATCGTGAAGAAATTTCCCTCTTCCGCAGTCCTGCATAATAACAAAAATAATGAAGAATTTCATGATATAGTGAACCATTCACGAGTCACCTTGAACATTTATTTATCTTACAGTGAAAAATCTAAATATAATTGGTGATTTATTTGCAAAATTGTTAAGAACAGAAGTAGTATAAAGGGACTTAAATATTTTCCGGCAAAAAAGGGTTTTCATCTCAAGAAGAATAAATATTTATACGAGCCTCGGGGAAAGGAAAAGCAACACTATACCCCATGCACTCTATTTACAGTCCTTTACACCACAGTTGGCACTCCAATCCTCCTATCTTCCCACTAATTAGACGAGCCAACTGGTAAGGATGGTGGGGGTGCTCAATGACTAGCAGTCGTCATTGCGCGTCATAGCCTACGCACCTGCAACCATGCACCCCTTCAAAACATGAAATTGGCACTATCCTAGCTCAATCTTTCTTTGAATGGACAGTAGACTCACATGTGCAAGCAATCTGCACTGCACTGAGCAACTCTGTCCTTTCCAGTTGGCTCGCCTAATTAGGGGGAGGCTAGGAGGATTGTAGCGCCAACTCTGTTGTAAAGGACTGTACAGCTCTTGCCTCAGACATGGACTATAAGACTGGTGACTTCCCCCTCCCCTTTGGGTGAAAGTAGACTCGTCAATGCACACATAAAACGAAGAACACCTGCACTGGTGAGAGTCTACTTTCACCCAAAGGGGAGGGGAAGTCACAAGTCTCATAATAACTGCCTGAGCAAGAGATGTAGTTAGAGTGGATGGAGTATAACATTTGATGCAATTGCCCCACCTGCAAATAGGGGACTATTGTGCTGTAGGGTTAAAGAAATATGACACTGCAAAGTCAAGTCTAATAGCAGTTCGGTTGAAAGTCAAGGACAGGTCAACCTGAAGGGTGTGTTGAGCGTAATGTACACTTGGATTCAATCCATGACCTCTGTAAAGTTTGATATTTCCTGTCATCACAATCACTTCATGGCGTGTGCACATTTATTTGCAAAGCTGCATGGAATACACATTAACCGAATTTCCGATATGAAAGCGTGATGTTTGAGATAGCTCAAAGTAACAAAGAAACTTGATAACAGAATAACAAACCTGTTGAGGGAAGATGTTTGTGTTATCCAAAAGCACAGGGAAAAATTGGGAATGTTAAATTGTCAATTTGCCTACATCACCGGGAAATTAATTTAATAATTAGCTCTTTAGCATCTCGTGACCACTCCCTATGAGGTGCCACCATTAACAATGGTATTATTGCTTCCAATTTGGTATTTGTAGGCTGTTGAATAGAGCAGCAGCTCCCAAATATCCTTTCTATTGTCTGTCCCATGAGAGAAGACACCGTCAAGTTCAAACATGACACTTAGAGATGGACTGGGTCCACTGCAAAACAGGGGTGCTATAATAAATGAATGCAGCTGTGCAGGTGCGCGAATGTAGCCCTGACCCCTATTTTACAGTGGTCTCTGCCCACCCCAGTGTACCGTGCTTGAATTTTGCACTGTCTTTCTTGGGACAGACAGCACTGTTCATCCAAACTAAGGTTATAATGAAGGCCGCGAAGTTTCAAGGGCGCAGACTGAATCCACAATTAACAGAGGCCATGGGTGTTATGTAACTCTTTTGGCACTATACATGAATCTTAGCAACGATCAACTTAAAAAGGAATTTGTGGGTTATGATAGATAACATTCAGAGATTATATTAAAAAAAATTGAAAACGTTACCGTGTTATGCTTTCGCGAAAAGTAGTAAGTTCGACGGTAGTGACACCTGGAGGATTCTCTGTTGAGGAGAACTGGCTAAGGACAGTTACATTATGCCCTTTCTTTAACAAGCCAACCATAATAGGGTCCATAACATTTTTATGGCTTCTGGAAGATGCAGATAAAGCAAAGAGGATATTGGATGACTGGACATGGACAGCGAGAAAGACCGTTAGCAAACTTGTCGTTAAAAAAACTGTATGCCACATCTTTCTCATGTTGCCTGTGTTCAATTGCATAAAATGTAACCCAGAATCAGATTGTAAGTTATCTTGTCATGTGGCATGGACTTTAAGCCACATACCTACAGTGATTAATATTATCAGTGTCTTCCTTACAGGGCAATGAAATCTCTCATACAAAGTTTGTCACAAGTCATTAGATTGTCATTTCATTTGTAATGTTTTTTATATATGTATAAATATAACCAATAGAGCTTTTCCATGCATAGGAAAATATTTAATTTCCATCAAATTACCATCTTGATACATATATCCCAATTAAACAGAACCCATTTCATATCTCATTTGTTGAAATATACTAAGTAATTTTTAAGCTAACACAATTAAGAGCTAAAAAACGCACTAGTTTAACCTTGGTCATTCATATGCATGGCATTATTCTACATATATACTATCGAATGAACAAACTTGTGACACGACATCTTATGAACCAATGGTTGAAGACTCTTCAACACAAATTATATAACACACATTTATGGCCTTGTGAATATCCTTGATGTATAAATGACTTCAAGGTTTCCTTTCAGTAGTTTAACTATCACTTGACGAACGTACACCATGGCAAGCATAAAATGCACACAACTGATTTTGATTTTAACATCCATTGCCTGCGTTCAATCAGCAAATATATTATTTGCATTGTCTGCCGCATCCTTAAGTCACAAAGCTTTCATGGACCCAATAATGACAGCACTTGTGAAGAAAGGACACAACGTCACAGTTGTTAGTCCATTTCCGGCTCATTTCAATCCACCAGGAGTAACAACTATACACGTGAAGAGCACCAACATCGATGCGTGAGTTAAAAAATATTTGTTGGTAGAACAGAATTGCTGTACTTTAAGACTATACAGGGTGATTCAGATCAGAGGAAACGATGAAAATGTGGTGCATAATGAGAAATATATCAAAAACGGCTCTATTGACACCATTTGTCAAGGTTAGCGGAGTTATGAATAACGTTTAGCCCTCACAGTTTAGGTTACAAAAACCGTAATACATTATTGTAGTCCATACAGCCGTTTTTGATTTATTTCCGACTAGCTGGGGTACCCCCCGGGTTAAGTTGGTATAAAGAGTTTTTATCATAATACTGCGCCTTTCAATCGGTGCCCGCTAGGCAGCGCCCAGGGACACATTTTTGGCTGTGCGCACCAGTAGGGGTGACAATGTGGGACGCAAACCCCTCCACTGGGTGTCCCGTGCCCAAACCGTCACTGTAATGAAGGTTTCAAGTGAAAAGCTCCAAAACTGTGGAAATGCATCCCGGTCAAACAGAAACACACATGTGCACGCGCACCCGCACACAGAATCTTCTCTTTATATAGATTATGCACCGTATTTCCATTGTTTCCTCTGATCTGAATCACCCTGTATACTCAATCCACTATCTACTGCTTTTGCCACAGGCAGGGTTTGTAAGACTAGCCACTACCTCCTGCGCTTTTGGTGAAAGTAGACTCGCTGGTACACGCGTTCTTCATTTTACAGGTGCACCAGCGAGTCTACTTTCACCCAAAAGGGAAGGGGAAATCACCAATCTTATAAATATTACAATCCCTGCCCAGGGCAATAGCTGTAGATGGAGCGGATGGCACGTATACCAATCAGCAAGAGAGTTGAGACTCATCAGTGTGGTGGGATTATGTTGCATGCTACTCTCTAAACAGGGTGCCACAAGTATGATTCCTGGACTGGGCCAACAAGATGTCACTGTATTTAGAGAGTAGCATACGTCATAATCTCATTACGCGGAGTCTCAACTCTCGTGCCGACCGCAATAGTACATACAGCCGACTTAAAACGAAGTTGAAAATGCAAGCCATTCAGTTCGAAATATGCAGGGTTTGTTATAAGCTGCCCTGCAGTAACATGAAATGCAACAATCTGAACCTGTTCTGGGAATCGCACTTCACCCTACTAAGACGTATCGTTTCTGCCAACAGAATTAGCAGCGAGGACAGCAATTTCTTCACAATGTCAACACAATCGATCCACTTTTGGGAATTGGCTTATACTGAAATGGTCCATACCATTGCTGGGGCAACTTTAAGCGATCCAGCATTTAAGGATTTAATGCAAAGCGGAGCCAAATTTGATCTAATTGCTTTCGATGCGATAATGAATGACCATCTATATGTTCTTCCTCACCACTTCAAGGCACCTGTTGTTATCATGATCCCTGCTGAAACACAAGCAGTGACTTGTTGGAACCTGAATATCCCATACCCTCCATCAGTTCATCCAATGCTTACAAATCCCTACCCAACACCCATGAACTTCTGGCATCGGCTCTTGAACTCTGTAAGTCAAATTTGCGCATCGCAACACCCGGTGGAACAAAAGTCTCTTGCGTTATGGAATACCAATGGAACGGCAAGAGGCAAATATTCAGAAGTGTCATTTTCGTATTCAATGTGACAGATGTTCGAATTTGGAAAGGAAACTTCGGACTGGTTCACATCCAATTGCAAATCAAGGAGGTTAAAATACATTGGAGGGAGCGTAACTTGGATTGAATGAAGAATGTGCAAATCAGCTTAAGTTTGCAGCCTAGCCTGCTGCAAATTTCCAATTGGATGAGGTCCATTCCAACGTTCGCTTCCCAATTTGATAAATGTATGACCTTAAAATATAAAAGTCAAGTTCTTCTTTGGTGACACATCTGAATCGCCTCAAGGAACATGTGGAGCACAGTCTCCGAATATCTCTTACAGTTCCATATGCAGTTATTCCATAATGTAATAGACTTTTGTTCTATTTAGCATATAGGGCTTATTCATTTGACAGCACAATTACTGTAAGCGCCATGAAAGATTGTGCGGAAAATAACTCACACACAGAAGAGTCGACTCATTTTAGGGTTCGGGGTTCGATGCACCTGCGTTCAAGCCGGCAGTGGCACGTTACTGCAAGCAGGTGCATCTTGGCTAGGCTTCTCTCACTTATTCTACAGAGGGTGCGGCTAGAATGCTGTTCCTGATTGGCTGGTAAATAACATGTGATTTAGATGACATTTTTGTGAGCACAAGAATTTGACCCATATTTACAAGAAGTGATGCTCACAACGTAGAAAAGCTTATGGTCGCAGCAACTTAATGGCGGCCGGTCTTCTTGTGAATAAGCCCTATATAAACACCAACGGAGTTGCGGTTGGATACATTGCAATAATATACATAAATGTTTGCTGTTTTCACAACCAGCTCACAGTGGCTGTAGTCATCCTTTACCGCCAACATGTCTATTTACCTTTAATACAAGAGACATTGGAGAAACATTACCCAGGCACACCTTCTCTCCTGGAATTAGAGAAAAAGTCATCCCTAGTCTTTGTTAATACCTTTCCATCGCTAACCGATCCAAAGCCATTAGTACCATATATGGTGGAATTAGGAGGAGTCCACTGCCGACCAGCTAAGGAACTCAACAAGGAATTGGAAACAATAGTTGAGAGTTCAGGAGATCACGGATTCATTCTTGTCTCGTTCGGATCCGTCGCGAATGGAAGTTTCATCCCAGAAACATTCCGACAAAAATTGATGACGGCTTTCTCTTCATTAAATCAGACAATTATTTTGAAGTTTGAAGGTGACATGCCGGATGCACCGAAAAATGTGAATCTGCAGAAATGGATCCCTCAGCAAGATCTACTGGGTACATTTCACTCAAACTAATAAGGTAACCCTTAACTTTCAAATTCCTTCTTATGAAGGGAAATGAAACTAAATGAAAGAATAAACACTGATCTGAATTCGATCCGCTGAATTTTAAGTATAGACAGTTTCATTACCCTTCAGGGGAATATCAGAAGGTCAAGGTTCATCTTTCCAGTTCCAGGCTTAAAAACCACAAGTAATCGATACCCCTAATTTTGCTACTTAACAGGTCACAAAAAGTGCAAACTCTTCATTACGCACGGAGGACTCTTCAGTACACTTGAATCCGTTTACCACGCTGTGCCCGTTGTCGTCTTTCCACTAATTTATGATCAGCCATACAATGCACTATTGCCAACTAAGCATGGGTATGGCATCGCTCATGATTGGCAAAAGGTTACGGCCGAGGAACTGTCATCATCGATTAAGCAACTCCTCTTTGATCCAAAGTAAGAAATGCAATCAAATAACATGGAACATATTTTCGCTACTGTCTGTCCCAGGAAAAAAAGGCGGTGCAATGTTTAAGTGAATGGGCTGGGCCCACTGCTGAATAGGGGTCAGGGGTTTTGTGCACACACCGTTCGACAGCGAGTGCTGTTCTGCGCTCGACACCCTGACCCCTATTTTAACGTGGCACCGTCCATCCTTTTCAAACTTTGCAGTCTTCTTTCTTGATACAGACATGCAGTACTTAATACTGATATTTGGTTCATTCAAGGTTAAAAACGAATGCTGTGAAGATGTCTGTGCTGTTCAAAGACAGACCAATGGATCCTGCGGACAGTAGCGTGTACTGGATGGAATACGTGATCCGCACGGGTGGTGCTCATCATCTGAAGACGAACGCCAGCCATTTAAACTTTTTCCAGTACTTCCTTTTAGACGTTATCCTATTTCTTGCAGTTGTACTAACAACAGTGCTTGTAATCGCATTTTTAACCGTACGTAAAATAATTAATTTACTGCGTAACAATTTGGGTTTCCCGGAAAACACACTGAAAATGCAAAATAATTTTCAAAAAAAGACTAAGTAAATATAAAGTTCTATTATGTTCTGTTGTTTAAGTATGTTGTTAACGGATTCTATACACTGCCATGGATTAGTGGTATCGTTTCAAAACCACACGACAGTTAGTTAGCATGCATATTACTGTATCAGGGGTCATGCATGTGCCAAAAAGTTTTCTAGTTATCACAAGGACACGAATTGGGTCCAAATATAACAGGGGCCTGGAAGGAGGTATAGGAATGTCCATGCAAGTTCCAAGATGTTGGTGGGGACACGTGATTGGAAGACACTACAGTGCCTAGTTCCCATGCAAAAGGTTGTGGTTGCGCACCGTCAGGGACGTGTGTACCACCGTTTCTGCCACCGCTTAACACATTCTTGTGAATTTTTTTCTGGGTGAAGTATTGCTCTGAAAATTCTCATACTTTCGGAAAGTATACCAAATATCACAATAAAACTTGAGAATAAGCTTTGAAATGATTAAAAATAGGATAACGTGCCACAATACTTCTCCTTTAATATATTTGATACGTGCCTGCCAGCTATCACTTCACTGCAGTGTTGTGCCCCAAGGTCCTTGCCTCAATTGTCTAAATATCCGTTGGGGTCATACACCAATTGGTTCCACCGCATGGTCACTAGAAACCACCCACATCTGCGGAATGTGGGTGCGGGGGAGGAAAAGGACAAGTAACGGAATTTGTCTGTTGCATGAAACCAGTACTACAGGTCACCAAAATGAAACCCCAATGGCAGCAAGTGGTCGTTCAGAACGCCATAGACAGTACTGTTCTTCTAAAGTAAGACTATAGCGAAGGTCGCGAAATGTTACCAGGGCACAGACTGGATCCACAATTCAACTCTCTTTGGCACTACATCAAACTTTGGCAATGATCAACTTAAAAACAAATTTGTGGGTTATCATGGATAGCACTCTGGCATGGACATTAACCACATACATAGTCATTAATGTTATCACAGGGTCATCCATTCAGGGCAAAAATCCTCATACAAACTTCATCACAAGCCATTAGATTGTCATATCAATTGCAATGTTTTTATATACGAGGCGCAGCCAAAAAGTTAGTTGCATCGATTTAAAAAAAAGTAATGCTCTAATCCGGTTATCCTAATTTCTGGTACAAAGTACGTACCTTTACCTATTTTCCGTGTAATTGCCAAATTTATTTATTGACTTGTGTTAATGTGATAAAAGTTTTGTATGTCTGTCCAACTGTAGATAATCATTTTAAAGCCCCATTTTGTATCTCTTCATCTGCTGCTTGACAAGGTGCTTCTTCATGGGACCAAACGCATGTCAGTCATAAGGTGCAAGGTCTGGACAGTAAACTTCCTTAATTCTTTATGAATTTCTGTGGGGTTACACTTGCCATTTGGAAGGAATGACCTTTCAAATTGAAAGTTTTGAAGTCCTTGCAGTGACACATTTTTTAGCGAGCAAAAAGTAACCTTTATGAAAATTCATATGTAATTGAATAAAAGCACTTGTGACACAACATTGTATATCATGCATATTAATGTGCAGAAAAGTACACATTAATATGCACATATGAAATTACATAAACACATTTATGGCCTTGTAAATATCCTTGATGTATATATGACTTCAAGGATTCTTTTCAGTAGTTTAACTATCACTCGATGAACGTACACCATGGCAAGCATAAAATGCACACCTCTGATTTTGATTTTAATATCCATTGCCGGTGTTCAATCAGCAAATATATTATTTGCATTATCTGCCTCATCCTTAAGTCACAAAGCTTTCATGGACCCAATAATGTCAGCATTGGTGAAAAAAGGACACAACGTCACAGTTGTCAGTCCATTTCCAGCTCATTTCAATCCACCTGGAGTAACAAATATACAACTGAAGAGCATCGACATCAATGTGTGAGTTAAAACATACCTAATGTTCAGGAACGTTTGCTGTACTTTAATATAGTATACATACTATCCATCCACTGTATCTAATACGGCTCTGAAGCCTGGGGCATTCGGCCTGTTCACCCCACCTGTGGGAATATTTCCTATTGTATATCAATTATAAGCACAATGGAACTATTCCCATATCTAGGGGGGACTAGCCACCTCAAGAGCCGTAGTTACAGTGGACGGATAGTAGTACTCCTGGGTAAAAGTATGGCAAGATATAATATAAATTCTTACTTTTGTCCTCAAAAGCTTTGCAACCTTCCAGTAAGAATTTAGACCTTGCCATATATTCTCCAGGAGTGTACACAGACTGGATAAAGTTTCTACTGTATATAAACAGTACAGTATATTGCTGCATAAGAAATTGCATGGAGACGTCTGTATTGTTTGATCAAGCACAAGAAACGACCCGAGAAGGGTTTTTGAGGTGACTTATTTGGGTGTTGGAGGTACTGCACATGAAGTGTATTATACAAAGGACCCGACATACAACCCACAAAACCTGGTTTACCACCTCTTCCGAACCATTTTAAATTCCCTTAATGTACTTGATCAATCTTTACAGTGGCCACAACTTGAGTTTAGCCTCAAATGCACCAACCTCCCCCTAAACTTAAAGGTATGGAATGCACCTCCACACTGCATTCCGTCTTGAATCGGTCGTATACATCAGCACGTCATACTTGCGTTACGGAATGCAGTAAAATCTATTTTGCCCTTCAAGGATTCTCCAATTAATTTCTAAGAAACTACTCGGCGGAAAATTTTCAAATTTCAATTAGATATGGTGTAAACTCTTTGTTAACAACGTTTGGGTGAAATCTAAAATCAGTCATTTTTAACTAGTCAGTTGACCTTTAACGTGTCCATTCAAAATGACTGGGGACGTTGAGGTTTGGTGCAATGAGGGTTTTCTAAGAATTTTGCATAACTTATGACATCATTGCACTTGTGGTTGCATTTGCACCAAACCTGAATGCCCCATTCCCATTGAATGGATGCGCTGAAGTTTAGAGGCAGGTGCATTTGAGGTTCAACTCTGGTTGCGGCCACTATAGATGCCAAACCCCGATAAGTGGAATCCATTTAAGTGAAAAACTTCTGAAAACAAGGCTTAACCGTAATAAGCTTTATCGTTTCCGCCAACAGAATTAGCAACGAGGACAACAATTTTTTCACAATGTCAGCACAATCGATCAAATTTTGGGAATGGACTGTGGCTAATATGTTCCACACCGTTGCTGGGGCAACTTTAAGCGATCCAGCGTTCAAGGATTTAATGCAAAGCGGAATAAAATTTGACCTAGTTGCTATGGATGCAATCATGAATGATCATCTACATGTTATTCCTCATCACTTCAAGGCTCCTGTTATCATCATGTTCCCTGCTGAAATACAAGCTGTGACTTTATGGAATCTGAATATCCCATATCCTCCATCAGTGCATCCAATACTCACAAATCCCTACCCAACACCAATGAACTTCTGGCATCGCCTCTTGAACTCTGTAAGTCAAGATCTACAAATCGATATGCAGAGTGGAACAAAGATACCTTGCCCTATGTAATAACAATGGAACAGTAAGAGATACTTGGTAATGGTGTTCACTGAACGTAAGGATTACCCTCCAATTTGGAACATCGACTATATGACCTTAAAGGGACACTGCACAGATTTTTTTTAGAAAATTGTAGGCAGGAAAAGAATCATTTGTGCCATTTCAGAATAGTCATAAACCCTACCGTATCCGAGAAAACAAACGAAATGTGTAGAACGTGGAGGCCGACATCTTGATTTTCAGCTTAAATGGAACCTTCCGATTGGTTGGTTGATATTTTTTTGCATTGGCAGCCACCAATCACAGAAGCCCAGAAATAACGGAGGGGCAAACATCGTTAAAACCTAACGGAAATCCGGATAGACACGTCACCAAAACAGCGAGTACTTTCAAACGTTCCGGGCGTTCCATCGAGAGAACGCGCCTCTCTCCGAAAACGAGTGAATCGCCCTTCTGCAGAACAAAGTAGTGCCACTTGAATTTCTATTTTTTAAATTTATTTAGCGATAGATATGAATGCTTTTAGTAGTATAATAACATATCCAAATTTTTTATACCTGCAGTGTCTCTTTAAAGATAAATGTCACGTTTTATGGTGATACATTTATAGCCCAAAGGCACATGTGGAGCACCAAATTCCTTTTACAGTTCCACATGCAGTTATTACATAAAGCAAGACCTTTGTTATACCTAGCATATAAACTGGATTGTATGTTGGTCATTCGGACGGATCCATGGTAATTATGTTCATAAATATTTTCTATTTTCACAACCAGCTCACCATGGCCGTTAACATCCTTTTCCGCGAACATGTCTATTTACCTGCAATACAAGAGACATTGGAGAAACATTACCCAGGCACACCTTCTCTCCTGGAATTAGAGAAAAAGTCATCTCTAATATTTGCTAATACGTTTCCATCGCTAACCGATCCAAAGCCATTAGTACCAAATATGGTGGAATTAGGAGGAGTCCACTGCCGACCAGCTAAGGAACTCAACAAAGACTTAAAAACAATAGTTGACAGTTCAGGAGACCACGGATTCATTCTTGTCTCATTTGGATCAATCGCTAAAGGAAGTTTTATCCCAGAAGAATTCCGGAAAAAATTGATAAGGGTTTTCTCTGCATTAAATCAGACAATTATTTGGAAGTTTGAAGGGGATATGCCGGATGCACCAAAAAATGTGCAGCTGCAGAAATGGATACCTCAGCAAGATCTACTTGGTACATTTCACTCAATCTAATAAGGTAACCCTTATCTTTCAAATTCCTCAAACAAAGGGAAATGAAACCGAATGAAAGAATAAACATTGATCTGAACTCGATCCGTTGAGTTTTACGTACGGACAGTTTCATTACCTTTCAGGGGAATATCAGAAAGGCAAGGTTCCTCCTTCCTGATCAACGCTTAAAAACCACAAGTAATGGCTACCCCTAACTTTGCTACTTAACAGGTCACAAAAAGTGCAAACTCTTCATTACGCACGGAGGACTCTTTAGTACACTAGAATCCGTTTACCATGCTGTGCCCGTTGTCGTCTTTCCACTAATTTATGATCAGCCATATAATGCACTATTGCCAACTAAGCATGGGTATGGCATCGCTCATGATTGGCAAAAGGTTACGGCCGAGGAACTGTCAGCATCGATTAAGCAACTCCTGTTTGATCCAAAGTAAGAAATACAGCCAAATAACATGGAAAATATTTTAACTACTGTCTGTCCCAGGAAAGAAGACTGTGCAATGTTCAAGTGGATGGGCTCGGCCCAATGCTAAATAGGGGTCAGGGGTTTTGTGTACACACCTTTCGACAGTGAGTGCTGTTCTGCGCACGAAACCCTGACCCCTATTTTAAGGTGGACCAAGTCCATCCTTTTCAAACTTTGAAGTCTTCTTTCTTGATACAGACATGCAGTACTTAATACTGATATTTGGTTCATTCAAGGTTTAAAACGAACGCTGTGAAGATGTCGGTGCTGTTCAAAGACAGACCAATGGATCCTGCGGACAGTAGCGTGTACTGGATGGAATACGTGATCCGCACGGGTGGTGCTCGTCATCTGAAGACGAATGCTAGCCATTTAAACTTTTTCCAGTACTTCCTTTTAGACGTTATCCTATTTCTTGCAGTTTTACTAACAACAATACTTGTAATCACATTTTTAACCATACGTAAAATAATTAATTTACTGCGTAACAATTTGGGTTCTTCAGAAAAATCATTTAAAATGAAAAATAATTTTCAAAAAAAGATTAAGTAAATAATTGTCACCACCCTTCACAACCCCTACACAGGACAAAGGGCCTAAAGGACACTAACCCCTAAACAACACAAAGGGCACCACCCAGTTTATAACTTCCACATGCAAAATATATAAATAGAAGGAACACAACAACTTGCCCCTCATTGTGATTTGACCTTGCCACACCAGGACTTCACTCTGTATCATTTCTCATAAAGTTCACAATAAACTTCAATTACTTGCTCAATGGAGTCACCATTATATTCAACATTCAACTGTAGAGGTGCTAACCACTTCCTCACAATAATGTATAGTGCAATTATGTTCTGTTGTTTCCATTTCCAGATTCTATACACAGCCGTGGGTGTAGTGGTTATTATTGCTAAGAAGCCATAAAAATGTATGTAAATATTATTGATAATAACAGGATCATTCATTTTTTTTATATCAGGTGAAGCTCATCAACTTTTGACAAATAATGGTGCACCATAGTTGTGGTACGGATACAAGAAGTTTTAATACTACTACAAGGACTTCTGGTACATACAGTATATTCTGCATACAAATTAGTATATGCAGGACGAAATTAGTTAAATTTTGGATCAAGGTTAAATGTATTGTTTGCATTGAATGTGGCTTCATCAGTAAGACCAATAATACCTGTACTAATATTAAAGGGACACTGCAAGGACAAAAATGTTTTTAATATGTTATTGTACCACTAAAAGCTTTCATATCTATCGCAAAATCAATTTATAACCTTCAGAATTAAACTTAGGAAATAGGAATTCAAATGGCACTACTTCCTTCGGCGGAAGGGCGATTCACTCGTTTTCGGAGGGGCTCGTAATTAGGTATAGGGGAAATAAAATGGATATTCTTGGTATTTATGGCTGTAATTTTAACTTTACGAGATTGACCCTTGAATTGCCCAAGTATTTCAACATTCATTTTTCCTGTAACATTATTTAATGTATTTTCTGAAATGTTTACCTGGAAATCTGCTGTGATGTTTTTAGGGAGAAATTATTCGGGAGGGGTAAATTATTTGGATTTTAAAGTTTAAGTTCAAAAACTCCAAAGCCAAATAACTAATTTCCCCGGGGAACTAATGCAGCACTTTAAGGTAGCCCTCTCATAATCAGAGTGTAAAACAAACAAAGACATAAGTAAACAACTTTTTAAAAATGCGCATTTTATGCAGCGCCACCTAACGAATTCGAAGCGAACCGTTAGCTCAATAATTACACTAGCACCCCCTTGCGATAAAATTATGATATCAAATTGCCAACAGGGATGTTTCCTGGCATATGTCCAGGGTGGTTTGCCATACTTTTCAAGGCTTTTTCCTTTGTAAATTTACTATATTACAAACAAGATGGCACGAATGAAATGTGCAGACGTGTTTGTAGTTATAATATTTACTCTTATTGCCTCAGCGCAATCAGCAAACATATTATTTGCTTTATCTATGTCTTCCATGAGCCATAAAAATTTCATGGATCCAATAATGTCAGCATTGGTGAAAAAAGGACACAATGTCACTATTGTTAGTCCATTTGCAGCTCATTTCAATCCACCAGGAGTTACAACTGTGCAACTAAAGAGTGTCACCATCAATGCGTGAGTGTATATGAAATTAAATAGCTTTAATAAAATAACTTAGTTTTCAGAAATTATGACTAGCTTAAGAAGAACTCCTTTTATAACAGCAAATAAAATTATCCGGTTTATATAAGTTCAGACCTTGACTATCACTATATCCTCAAATAGCATGTGGCTTTGGAAAGCAGCCTCAAAGCACCAGGCCACTGACCTTGCGGTGATTATCAATAAATTTAGTTGACATTGAAACACTAGAATCTAAGCAATAAACGACTTTTATATACTAAATTATTAATTCATAAATGATTATTGCAATTAAAAAAGGCTAAAAATACAATTATCAGGCTGTCAAATAAAACGCGCACAAGATATATAGGAAATATAGGAAACCTCAGTAAAAATATGGGAAATTATAGGACATTCCCACAGAAATTAATACAGGCAAAAATAGGAATACTAACACCTTTCTATCTGTATAAACTGCCGAGCTAAAATGGTTAACAAAGTGCATGGACAAAATAATACAGGGTGGCCACAAAGTCTTTCTAACATTTCAAAAAATTATTACTAAAAAACTACTGCAGTTAGAAATGTACGGTTTGGGGCAAATTAAAGAGGTACCCT
>JAQFZQ010000692.1:0-27979 GCA_034696005.1 Glomeris marginata | reverse complement strand
TAGATAGCTATTTTAGCCCGCCCGCACCGATTTTGTGAAACATGCTGGGTAAATTCAATGGATGGCAGAACGCCAATTAGTTCTGAAAAATGCTAATAGGTGTCGCCCTTGTTGAAAACGGCCGTTCCTTCTCGGAGCCTATTGTATGCTTTTTAGAAATGGCGTCGCAATCAAAGTCAGATTAATGTCAATTCTTTTGTAAGCTCGTGGCCCCCATACACACCAACTCATTCATCAGACCCATCCTTGGCAATCATGATGCCAATTCCACGAAGTAAATGCCGATAAAGCACTCTGCAAGATTTATTCTAGCGCGCTTTTTCACGCACCAAATGCGAACAAAAGTCACGCGAAAAGCGTCAAAATGGCCGCCATGTAACGAGTTATCGAACTCTTTCACTGAGTGTGGGTCTTAGTTTGTACAACAGTTACCAAGGACAACAAACACCAAAAAATGCAATTATGCCCCTTCATTAGCACTGCACGCTGCGAGAAGGATCGATTTCTGGGCCATGATGAAAATTTCAACTAATCTGACGCCGCCATTTTGTTTCGAACGTTATTGCGTGAAATCTGCGGTTTTGGCGCGAATATCGAACAAAATAACGCATTTATGGACCACGATTTGTTGGGGAGGGAAAGAAACATGAACGATTGGAAGTTGCTGATTGTAAATATGGTCAGAAAGGCAGGCTTTATGAGGTTATGTAATTATAGGAGAGGTTGCGTGACGGATGCCATACATATATTACGCGTCCGCAAGCAGAAGCGCCTCGCAAAATTCTCGTGACGTACCGCAACAAAGCCGATTTATACAATAACACACTTGCAGGTATTTGTCACGAGGCCATTGCAATGTATTGTGGGAGTGGCGAGCGATTTCGTTTGGACACTTTCCAACAAAAACGCCATTTTCACGCTCCACTCCGATAAGCTCCCAGATTTTCCACCCAATTTTGTTCCATGGGCAACCTACTTATTGCGCAAACAATGCAGCAACTTTCATGCTTTTGTTGCATAAAAAATACAAACAAAAAAACATGCCATACCCTCGTTCAGAATATGATAAAAATTTGCTACTAAAATTGCACATAAAAGTGTTCCAAAACATGGATGCACCATATTGGAAGAGTTAGATCACTACAAAATTAAAGGTGAACTGACAGGACGGGAAATGTGCACTATGGTCAGTGCCTCGAGTGCCCATTCTGGCCAATCATGGACAGACTAATTGGCGGGTGGTCCAAATTTACCCAATGGCAGGGTTGGTCATAGTCTAATTTTCCTGCCCTGTCAGTTCACCTTTAAATGATGTTGTGGGAATTGAAATAGTGCACGGAACCACATATATGTGATCGATATTGTAGTGGATAATGAAGTGGGAAATAATGAACCACTACGATATCTGTAGTGGAATGAAGTGGGAAATAATTGAACCACTATGATTTTGTAGTGGACATGCAATGGAACATGTATAGTGGACCACTATTTCAATTCCCACAATGTAGTATTTTTCAACAGTATTTTCATCATTAAATGCCTAAAACGACCCTTTAATTATTAAAGGGACTGACTGGTGTAATGGCGGTCAAATGAACAAAGCTCATGTAATTGACAGCCCTATTGGAAAATACTTTGAAGATACTACATTATGGGAATTAAAATGGTGGTCCACTACATGTTCCATTATATGCCCACTACAAAAACATAGTCAATCAGTTATAATTCCCACTTCATCATATAGTGACTTTTTACAGTCACTACAATATCATAGTGTTTCCTTAGTATTTCAATTCCCACAACATCGTTTTTGTAGTGGTATCTTCCACTAGGGATTTTCTGCACAACTATGTCAAGAGCATGCTCATAATCAGATTAAAAATATAATATCCATCACACGTCAATTGTAGTTTGCCATTAATCACATAAGCAGCTTGGCTTTTTAAATAATTGTTTAACGAAATAACCAACCATTAACGCAAATTGGATGAAATGACATTGAACAAGGGTTCACTGTAAACCATTCATCGATCCAACACTGCAGCGTACGTGCTACATCCAGACAACGCATTGTTGACTATCACTGAATTTTTCATTCACACTTTCCTCATGTATACTTAAGCTATATAATCATCCCAATTTGAACGTAATAACTGAACTTTGTTTCAACTTCACTGTACTCAAAACCCAGAATATTACAGCGTGCCATCACACCGCGACACGTGTACATGCAACAACCAAAAGTGAAGCCGCTGCGTAATAATCGATGACAAACATGAAAGAGGATCGATGTAATGAAACATCAAATGTATATGTGGATTATTACAATGGGTGTCTTACCTCGTGGCCAGAAGTGGTGAAGAGTTTTTTGGCACCCGGCATGCGCAGAGCTTCTCCGAGGTCCTCGAGAACGTTTTCCCACGGCTGACTAGTCCTCAAGTTCAAGATGATTCGACTCTGCCAATCGATACAACAAATGCATTAAATTCAGCTATGATTCAGGGTAGAGTCGTAATATATAATGCCAAGGGTAAAAGAATTGGGTATCGCAAAGGATTGACTGCACGCGAGCAACATATCTCGGTCAGGTAACGGTTAACGGCACCGTCATCATGGTTACATCGCATGTTTCCAGGCAACAAACGTGTAATTTTATCAGTGAAACTACTTACAATCTGAATGAAGTGAAATTAGAAGAAATTGCAGTCAATGTATCATAAATATGTGAACCTTGAAACATAAAATCTGGTATTTTCCAAATGGCTTTAATATTATCAAAATCGGACTTCTGTGGAGGTTGAATCGATATTCGAGGCTGTGTACTAACTTATACGTCATTCATGTACTGGACATTTATTTACCTGTATGGATGGATCTTGGGCATTGATGACACGGATCACTCTTCCCTCCTTCGATCCTTGTTGCGCTTGCGTTTCCGGAGACTTGCGTTCCGTTTTTCCTCCTCCGCCACCAGGGGCCATGACGGCACCAGCGACAGTTTTGGTGCCTGGAGAACCCAAGGTTCCAACTATGGAACCCCCCAACGGGTCCCTGAACAACTTCAAATCAGCCTGGTTCTCGAACTTGGAGTGCGGCTTCCAGTCGTTGCGAGAAGAGCCGTAAGGTATGCGCTGGAACTTCTTTCGGCTAGAGCACACGTAAGATGACCCGTCTTCCAACTCGTCCAATCTTCGTACCCGTCTTCCGTCTAACCCAAAAACGTATCTGAAAATCAATCCCAATATGTTGTTACTGGGTATATATATTTCCGTACTAAGATTTTAGGTTAGGCCAAATGAACACTATGTAGTAATGTACAAAACTCTAATCACATGGTTGCTACCAAACCCGTGAAACAAATTTCCCTGACTTTTCCAGGTTTTCTAGAGTATATTCTAAGTAGGTTAAATTTTGCAATAATGTCATCAGCAGGTCAGGACACCGTTGATTAAATAACCACGTATGAAAAGACTACTGATATTCAAATTCAAAGGGATATAGATGTTTTATTGCAAACACTTTCCTTAATAATTTTAAATTATAAAGTAAAGTTGCACGTTCGTTCATATTAGTTTCCATGAGTTTTCCAGGTTTTGACAAAAACGTTTGGCAAGTTCCCTGATTTTTCCCTGAATTTTTAGCCAAAATCTAAATTCCTTCAGTTTTCCAGATTTTCCGTTAGTAACCCTGAATCACAAATTGTCACATTCAACTGAGTAAATTTACAGTTACAAATCTAATTAGGGTTAGTTTTAAAACTGAATTGGTTTCAAATCTGCACTTTACGCAAGCAATTTCTGAAAATTCCCCCATGACATTAATTCTGCATGGGACCATATATACTACATGTATAACAGTATATAATACTATGTACAGAAATGAATAGAAATTACCTGACTCCGTTGGGCAGATCAGTACGTTGTGTTAGGTAATTGTAGAGAGCCTCCAATGACCCGAAGTCCTTGCCGAGCCTCAACGACACCTTGACTCCGGGGAAGAAGACGTCGCCGTTCTTGTAGAAGGTAATCAATCGTGCCTTACTATTTACATGGAAAGTCTCCGGATGATCTTGCTGCACTGACTGGTGGTTCACCCAAGCCGGTCTGTTGTCCACTCTGCGCGGTGGCGGTTGCTTCCTACGCTGCTGCTCACGGTTCAGGTTCTTCTTGCCGGCAATCGCTTCGTCGTCACTCCGGCTCCTGTCGCTCGGTCTCTCCGGGTCACTCAAAGCACCCCGTCCTCGTGCTCTAGTACCGTGTTTGGCAGCAGCAGCACCGGTAGGACTCTTGCCGTCGTCTCCCGTTTTCAGATCTATCAAGCTGAACGCCCGAGTTCCTCCATTGTTACTGTTGCGCCCCCCTGCGGCATCGCGCCGCAACTCTTGTTTACCCCTACCGGCGCCATTTTGTTTGCCAACATTGTCATTGTCATCGTAATCATCATCGTCGTCTTCTTTACTAGAAGCTCTGGGGTACGAACGGCTTCTGCGGGTTGCGGTAGATCTACCGTTGTTCGGTTCGGTGGGTTTCGTCTTGGGTTGGGGCCCGTAGATTCCTCCGATTAGGTAGTCCTTGGGGTCCCTGGGGTAGTTTCGGTCCTTGTTGTTGTAAAGTGGCGGTTGAGATGGCCGGTTCTGGTCATCCATGTAGCGGGGCCGGCGAGGATCGAAGTCGGAGTCAGCGATGTCCTCGGCACGAGTGACGGACGAAGGTGAACGCTGTGACCGGGTTGGGCAGAAATAGAAATCGATAGATATAATAAAGTGTCATGGCCGCCAACAGGAATTCGATCCAATAGAAAACAACGTTTTGTGGATAGCGGTGATATATATTGCGGTCAACGATGGATACAATTCAAGGACCACCGCGGATTACTTTACGTACAATCGATAACTTTGTTTGCTGCTTATTAATAACCATGGACCTAAACTATGTAATTATTCAAAATGTACAGTTATTGCATACAGAAAACGTGCATGGCACAGTTTTGACTATCACAAAGCCATCAAAAACGTTATAGGCCTATAAGTACTGTGAACCCTTATCTATGGTGGAATCTGTATACAGTGGAAACCCGGCTACAGTGAAATCTGTATATGGTGGAAATTTGCAATTATATCTACAACAAAGAATTACATGAATTTACCGCTATGAAATCATGAATAAAGTATCTTTAAGCAGCGGAGCCTGCGCAGCGTGGACTGAAATTGGGACTTCGGTCAAATTCAATCATTAACATACATGTAGAAATTTGAACCTGCATATGATGGAAAATCACAAAATGTTGTATATGTACTTACAAAATAATAGAAGCAATTTTGAAATATGTATTACTGTTAATATTCTGCTTTTTCTAAAATTCTATGGGAGTCTATCTACGATGGAAATAATGTCCAATCCCTTGCGATTACACTATACACAGGTTTCACGGTACTTCAATTTATACGTACTAACCTTTTTGAAATACACACTCAAAATAAATAAATATATTACCTAATGTTAAGTTCAAATTATACAAGTTTACTACTGCTTTGAAAGGACAGTCGTTTGTAAATTCAAAAATAAAACCCACTTTTCAATATCTGTTAAATAAACTTAAAAATGACGAATCCAGTTTTTGTTTCACTTCAAACGATTGCCACGACTGCAATGCAACAGTTAGCAATTGAGTTCACCAAGCTAGTAGTGTCGCTTGGTTAAATTGGCCTGCAAAATTTCGACCGCGAACCGCCGCAAACTGTTCAGCCGGTCGATTTAACCAATCGATTTCCATTGAACAAGATAACCAGCCAATTAAAATGAGTCGTGTTTAAAGGCCAGTTGGCCATCGATTGGCAAACTTCACACAGAAAAGTACATACGTCAAAAACATAAAACAACAAGATTCACCTCTTTTGACGGTGTCCTCGACCTCCTCTTCGGCTCCTCTTCGTTCCTCGACCTCCTCTTCGGTTCCTCTTCGTTCCTCGAAGGAGCACGACTTGTGCGTTCCTTACTGGGGTCTCTGGACTTCTTCCCTTCTCTTCTGTCATCTCTATCATCCCTGCTATTTCTATCATTCCTATCATCGTCATCATCCTTCGGTGTCTTACGGCCATTGTAACCGTTAGGTGCCTCTTCTTTCTTCGGTGGCGGTGGCGGCAACCGCGGAGGAGAGTAACGTACCGGTTCGGGTAACTTGCCACCCTTACCACCACTTTGCTTCGTGGACCTTTCTTCAAACATCATCTTAGGTAACAACTCTTATTCCTGCAGTAATCCCGTTTGTCGTATTCCCATCTGCGAGTCCACAAAATGAACCGGTGAGTTTGTTGCTTAAAGTCCCCAGATGTTGTTCGGAGTTGTTGCCGGTGAGGACATCACCGATGAGCTTACTACGTAGTTGGTTTGCAGGCGATCCACGTCAACCGATATTGATCGAAAGTTTTCAAAGCGTTGGACTTGTTCCGCGGCGCAACGACGAATGGTCGAACGGTCCGTGAACACCGATCCTTGTCGCTGCTATGTCATATACGATAAAGAAAAAATAACATGATCGAACTATAATTAGGAGTGGTGGTGACGTCACGAGTACAGCATAACCAATAAATGTATACCTTGTCGCGTGACCACTTGACTGCAGATCGCCTCTTGGATACGGTTGGGTTCGGCGAAAGGAGCGCGCCGATCGTGGTGGCGCTACAAAAGCCCGAAGAGCATTTGTTTGGTTGTACTCGTCACCGAGACAACCACGTCTGTGTTTATAGTGCAGGTCGAAAAATCGAACCGTTGAATATTTGGTCGATAGTAGAAATCTGCGTCCACCCGGTGCGTTTCGCCGTAGATGGGTTGGTGGACTGTTCGCGGCGGCACCACTCGTCACGCGTCGCGTGACAACCTACTTGCGGACATTGTCCAAGCACTGTATACACAGAATGTCAACGTTTTGTCAAATCTAAATCCTGTTAAAATAAATGTGTTAGATATTAAACATTGCACAATGGGCGATAACTAGCAATTAAATGGGAGGAAAACCCAAAATGAAATTGCTGAGTTTTCCTCACAGTCAACTTACCGTAAATAATAAAGCTACAATGCTTTCCGTAAATTCACATTATTACAGGGTGTCTACTAAACTTTCATTTCAAAATTCCAGTATATTTCCAGTATTTTTAAAGATATTTATAACTTTTTCCAGGACACAAAATAAATAAAGTGAAAGATAGTTACATAACAAACCACATTAATCCCTTAAAAACTGATGAATAAGTGGAATGAACCATTGAATTATGTAAAGTGTCAAAAATAATACATTTTCCAGGATTAAGAATAAAATCCAGCATTTCCAGTATCAGTAGACACCCCGTGTAATAATACTGTGGAATTTACAAAGAAGGTGAACAGCTAAAATAAGATCTTTAAAAGAATGAAAATTTGAAAGAAAAATTTATTATTCCTCTTAATTTTGCCTGGACAGGTAAATCATTGAAGATTTACTTCAATCATCTGATTTACTTTTCTTCTTCTTCTTTACAACACGATCTTTAGAACTGTTCTTTTTGCGTTTCAGAATGATCGGTTCATCATCAACCTTCTCAAATACTGCTACGAAAAACCCATTGCAAGAATCCCTTTCTGGGTAAGTTCCCACAAATTGTCCTTCGCTGTCAGTGTCTTGTTTCCTTGGGAACAACTCCGCGTACTTCGACTTCACAACGCGGAACTTTCCCGGAAACTCCTCCATTACTTCTCGCACAACATCTTCATTTTCTTCATTGTGGATCGAACAAGTTGAATAAACTACCCTGTAAACGTTTGGAAAGGAAAAGCAATGTTTGAGAATCTTCTTCTGCACCGTTGAAATGGCCAGAAGACGCTGATAAAGTTCTTCGGGGGTCGTGTCATATACGTCAACTCTCGTAGCGATACCTGCAATTTCCATCACATTTCCCTATTGAGGTATACTTATATAAAAAGTGGAAGCCAATTTCTTACCTGATCCTGTGCAGGGGACGTCGGCCAAAATGTATTTCACTTGAGGGTAGATGCCGCTTTGCGGATCGATTTCGGTGAAGTCGCGGCACGTTGTCTTCACGCAAGTTACGTTGCAATCTCTCAATATGGCAACAGTCTTATGCAATCTGTCCTCAGAAATGTCGTTTGCCAATATGGTCCTGAAAAATAATAAATGAAAAATTTTCAAAAAGTTCATACTCAAATAAATTTTCTATTACGTTATTCTGACAACCGCTAAAATCAATAAACTAATCTAATTTAACTCTATACACCTACAGAATAAAATTGCTGATTTTCTGACTTGAAGAAAAGTAAATACATATACACTATAACCTGCACAATATTATGTTTCTAACCTTTCAATCTTCAATTATGAAATTATCTGTCACGAGAACTTCACATATTACATATATAGCAACGTGATATCTTACACAGAATAACTGAATAAATAATATATGGTTCTGCTTACAACATTTTTACCCAGAAAAATGTCACCACATATAAAATATTACTCGTGTTATTATTTAGAGGAACGGTATTCATAATTCATTGTGGAAACAATGCGATGGAAAGGTAAAGTACGTAATGCTTTAAATCACTTTTTTGTAATTAATTTCTTCTAAATTTCATGACATGCAACACAAAAGCATTACAATTGTATAATGTTATATAATATACACACATAGGAAAATATAAACCAAATGGTGATATACAAGTTTAGTTGCACCCACTTTCCGCACGGCTTTGCAACTTTTACATTTGGCAATATAGCTCCACTAAATAAATAACACGCAAGCTTTTCATCCACATCTTTCACGTATGAAATTAAACATTAATAAACACATAATAACAAGCTGCAATTATATCATTCAACATATGCTGTTCCCAATAACAGACAGATAAAATTGCAAAATGTATTTTGCAAATACAGTTTGCATAATACATACATCCATTTTGACTGCAATAAGTGTAACAAATGATAATATGCACACTTTGCTCGTTGTGCATATTAAAATAAATTTGCAGTGTTGCAACGACACAAGGTGTCATACAGATCCTAATCCGTTATGTAACAACTTGACATCAATTAAGCTCATTTGCCGGATCATTACGTTGCGGCCAAAATGTGACATGCGATCACATCACATTAACAGTGTCCAGCAATGTCCATACTAAATGCAAAAGACAAACACAAATGAAACACATCACTGCATTTCGGGGTACATTGACCCGTACCGTAAATCACTGACTCATTGGGGAAATTTTCTTGCAAATGTGACTAACCAGCAAACAGATTTGCATGTGATATTTTTTCTCTTCCTCTTCTACAACATATAACCAATTACAGGCTTCATTAAAACGATTTGCTTGCCCAAGGTAGGCAAACATGTCCTAGTTTTGGCAGAGTGCTTGCGCGATATGTCGTGCTGATGCGTGTGCCGTATCACGGTTAGCAATCTGAACACGCGCAGCAATAACCGTGTGTAACAATGGTCCCCTTTGCACACTGCTCAAATAATCGATGATTTCCCCTACTCTGAAATTACACAGAAGAAATAAAGCGGTAAGCGGAAACACACGCCTCGCGCGGATTGCCGCAACTCCGAAAGATGACCAATAGTTGCTTCCTAAAACTGAAAGGTTGACACATGATACATTTCAACATAAATGTAACTAATCATGTGTCAATGCAAATCATTTTATAGTTAACAGCTGTAAAAAACAAATCAGATTCACAAAATTAGGCTGCAACTGCATTTATATGCTGAAAAAATTGAATTGTTTAGTTGGCACTTTATGAAAGTTGCTCACAGTATCATGGAATGTTGTTTATAAAGAAACATATTACTGGCAGGGACTATTACAGGGTGTCTACTAAACTTTCATTTCAAAATTCCAGTGTATTTCCAGGATGAAGAAAACAATTCCATAAATGTTACCACAAAAATGCATCCCATCACTTTTACTTAATTCCTTTAGCTACAGTACTGTTGTAAAAAACCATCACATTCTGCTATCCCACCCGACATTAATTGAGTTCCTGATAGATAAACAATCCAACATACACCAAATTCATCCACATTTTTGCGGTTAATCATTGCAAATAGGTCACCCACCCATCATTCAGCAAATTAAACCATCCACAGTTGATAACACTAATACCCATAACACATAGTTTGCATATTATTACCCAAACCAATAGCCAATTAAAAAACCCCAACATGAGCGAGCAGACAGGTCGTCAGTCCCAAAGCTATCTAAACAAGTACATTTTTTGCAATGCTTATTATAAAGCAAATAAGCTAAAAGTTCAACTTACCCATTGTTATTGATGAGAGCTGCCAAATGGCTAGTCTTCATTCCAGGGGCTGCGCAAGCATCCAAAATGACGGATCCAGGTTCGGGATCGAGCAAAATAGGAGGCAAGCAGCTCATCTAAAAGTTAACTTCCCATATAAGGCCATTTTGTAAACCAAGTTAGGTTATATCTTGGTTATATGTTATTAACCTTGTCTTGTAATAGGACGTGCCCTTTGACGTACAAAGGATGACTGTAGAATTTTACGTTGGGGTGAAACGCGAGGACATTTGGCACGTGTGGATCTTGAACAAACTGGTGCTTCTTTAACCCTGCTAGTGTCTTGGTGTATCTGAAAGCCGCAACGATGACATGTTTAGCAGCACCGTAAAAATCTGAATGTAACTTAAATTGTCGTTGTTAGAAGTGAACATGGTATGTAACTACTAACGTTTTATGAGAGTTATTAGGGGCCGTAGAAACTAGTTCTAAATCCTCCTGCAGTTCAGCAATCACATCTTCAATGTTCGTTTTCAGCGTATTTACACGACCGTATCTCGGCAAACGTACAACACCGGAAACTGTTTCTTCTGAAACGGAAGTTAATCATCACGAATTGTTTTAAAATGCATAGTGGCAAATAAAACATCAACAGAAATAATAACACATAACAATTTCAATTGCATTTTGCCACCTATAGTCTCCTAGGTAGAAAATATATATTATTAGTTTTGCATCAACCAAGATTGTAACTTAAATAAGTTAAAATCCAAATTGAAAATATCCACAAATCTCACTTTAAACGTATTGTATTTATTTGTTTTTATATACAGAAGCAGCAGTACACACAATTGGCACCGTGACTTTCTTCTGCGTATTCATTGAAACCCCCAAATAACAGTTATATTTCCCTTTGATAACACGTTCAACATCAACTGGAAAATCTACTACAACACCATCATGACTAAATCATCTATTCTGTCTAATTACTACATCAACATTACTTCAGAAGTTACCCCACAAGGAATGTCAAAATCATGTAAGCCGCGAGGCAAATCATTCACAAGTTATAACAATAACACATCATTAGATGATGGAAAATTAACATTGTCTTGTTAATCTTGTTTCAGTGCAACCACTGGAACGTGGTCAGATGGTTCTTTGAAGGCACGGTACACGAAGGCTGCAAGGATGACGTGCACCATGATGACCGCCATGGCGGCTGCATACATGTAACTGTCTCTATGAGACACTTTGAAAGTGGTTTCAATCACGTACGATGTAATGAAATACGTTGCCACAGGGACTATAAGCATAAGCATGCTGTAGAAAAGTACAGTTAAAAGCACAGAGCCATCAGATTTCACTGGAGGCGCCATCTAGCTTTCTCAGCGATATGTCCACAGCAAAACTATAGAACCAGTTCCTGTAAAATAAATGCCAACAAAATTCTAATCAGAATCATGAATTGGAAAAGGGCGTGAGAGACAAAGTCCATAACTGAAGTCCATGTCCATATTTTCCTATATTCTGGAAAATCAAACCTGGTTTAAAAAACGCAACCAAGATAATTTCTCTAACATCCTTTTTGTTTAAAAAAAGCCCTGTTAAATAGGATAAATATATGTCCATAAGAGACAAATTATAATCCTAAAAGACAGCCTTGCTTCTTTATCGCTAGGTGGAGAAGCACAAATGTAAAATTCTCAGCTCGCGCAACCTTATTGCGCGCAATCGGCTACCGTGCAATACTTCCATACATTAAACAAGGTAGTTGTTGCACGAGAATCGCAGCGCTGCAATAAGGTTGCGCAACCTGCGCAACCAGACATGCTGCACAACTTTTCTTCCACGCCCATTTTGAAAGTATACCTTTCTGAAAAGATTTGTCGTTTTCAAGCAGCATCTTAACCAGATCTTCCTTGCGTTCGTTAATTTTGACCACAATATGGGACGGTTTATCGAGAAATTTGTCTCTAACGATCATTTCGTAGAGTAGAACTCGTGCCAAATTCGTCTTCGCATCAATAAACTCGGCCATTTTTTCTAAAATTTCCTGCTCAGCTCTAACGCCATCGATTAGTTCGAACAGCACTTGCTTTTTCTGTGTTTGATATCGAAATGAGACGAAACGAATTGCCTAAAAACTGCCAATTCGCAACGATCTTGCACAAGAATTATTGCCGCGCAACTTCATTGCGAGCCGTGGTTTACCGGCAACCAGGCTACGCAATATACTTGCGCGAGAATATAACCTGTGCAAGACAGGTGCTGAAATAATTTTGTAGGCCTACTCGTACCGGGTAGCGCTCACTGAAAACCAAATCTTTTAAGCCGCCGCATTTATTTTGCAACTGCTCCAAAATACGGGCAGCGCTACGATATAATGCAGGCATCCTTGTTTTAGGGCCATTTTTCTGTCGAGAATTAAAGCTTACTTCGCGGTGAAACTCCATCGACGTTGCCGAAACCAAATTACAAAATGACCGCAAGACGCACGGTATACTTGCGCAAGACTCGCCGCAAGGTGGCGCTTGCATGCAGACAGTTTTCAATCGCGAACGAAACAAGCGGCATCTGGTGGCGCAAATGTGTAATTTTTTGTATTTGCCCTTGATTTGCTATTCTGCAATACAGTCGTTAATTAAGTATTTAACAAATTTAACAAACCAGCAAAAAATGTTATGTGGATGAAAATGTTAAAAATATAAAAGTATATGCTATAAATTACCAGCAGCACGATGAATACGCGTAAAAATAATTGCAATTGACGCCACCAGGCAGCACTGGAAACAATGAATACCACGTTATGACGTCACAGTTATAAGAAACCCAATCGGACAGAGCCTCTCGCCAATCACTTACCGAGAACAGAAAAATTGACGTCACATCTAAGTCGCGATGCAGAAAATTCCGAAAATTCGTCACAGCGAATAAAATGGCGGCTGTCACTGGCAAGAGAAATGAAGATATTGACCATAAACGACTGCGGTACCCATTTTGCGTGGTTTGGACACCAATTCCACTGATATCGTTTGTTTCAAAAACCTTTGGCTTTTGGCTTTATGTCATGCAGTTACATGATGTGAATAAATTACAATTGTTGACATTTACATAGATGGTTATTCCCATTCATTGGGCATATTGGGATTTGTACATCTATAGGAATTATACGAGATTTTGCAGGTCCATATTTTGTCTCTGTAAGTATTATACAAATTACAATAAAATAAAAAAATTCCAATAAGATGTTCTGGATGGTGCTTTTTTACATTTGTATAGGAAGATAACATGGCATTTGGAAATCCCACACGGTACATAATTAAATTTAATCTTTTAAAGGATTAAAAATTCCCCAAGTTGTTACTTCATTCAGAATATAATTTTACTGTATTTTAGGTACTGGCAATTAGATTCTGATTTGGCCATTGGGGGTGTAACAGGATGGGACACAGCAGTTTCAGATGCTTCAGAAGAATATAATAAAAGAATGGTTCAAAATGTTTATGTACTTACATTGTATAACTATGAAACGGAAATGGTGCTTGACTTATTTCATCCAACAGCATAACTTGTTTTGTGACAACTGTCATTCCCATGTGGCACTCGCGTTGAATTTGATGAGATACGATGGCAAATCATGGAATATGGTGAAATTAGCATTTCTAATGCTTCTGAAAGGAAGGTTTGTAAGGTAAGCAAACTGTAGATGACAAATAATTATTAATAACAAGATTTTATATTAGTTTTGATGGTACTATTCAGCTTTAAAGGGTTTCTGAAGACATGGTGTCCATTCGTGATCATCATCTCAATAGTGATTGGCCTTGTGCTCGGACTGCGTCTCTACTGAAGACACATTCGCCTATTGTAAAATATCATACACAGACAACTTGATAACTTCACATCTTATTCAATGAGTCAATATCTTTAGATGATAACAAATCGAGATTTTGTATAAAGTGAGATTGCCACGTTACCGCACGATTCGTTGATGTACATTTGATTTCGGCAGCACGCGCAAGCACATCGTGAAACCCTTCTGTTCAATGGATAATTAAAAAAACAACGAATGATAAATAAAAATATCGCATCATAGAAGTTGATCCCAGTTGAAATGCCCTTCGTCACTTTCATCTCCCGAATTGGAACAACTTCCGGTTGGCATCATCAAACACGCATTTCTATTGGATTGAGAGTTGGCCGCACCTGAACACTGCTGTAGAGATTGATAAAGAGAAAAGTATTAAGAGTGAATCAGATATTTTGGGTATAACTTTAAGAGAAATACATACCTGATCGAGCTGTGGGATGCTACATGAGGTATTCAGTGTGTCAGACATTTGCGATCTGAGGTTTAAGAGATCGGCGAGCTGCGCGTTGGCTTTATCATTATGTGATAAATGAGGAACTGCAAAAAATGTGCAATGTTGTCAAACACTTCATTATAGTAAATCTCAGTCTATCTTTGATGATATCACATGATGGAAAACAATAAACCCTGTTTAACAGTGTTTTTACAAGTTCGATTGTGTTGTAGAAAAGTCCAACTTCAATTGGTTGCATTTGGAAAAAATGGCTTTGCATGCTGTTGTATTATGAACCATCGTGTGACATCATCTAGTTAAAATCTCCATGTATAACGTACGATTAAGCGTATTTCCGGAAGACGACTGTGCTGCCGACACATTGCACAGATACTGGCTTAGCGAAGTTGCGATTCCTTCCAACTGCTCATTGGTGAGATCTTCCAATTTTGCTACTTATAACAAAGATTATAACATTCAGTGTACTATATTGCTTTCACTTACACACGTCACACGAGTGCAAACCTTCAGGAGGAACTCCTCCGAGCAACGACTGCGTGTGAAGCGTGGTGTTGGCCGTCTGAGATTCACTTACGATGATGGATGAAGATGGCAACAGGGGATTTTGTTCTGTTTGTACCATGCTGTCCTACAAAAATATGTAAAATATCACACTTAAGACCCATGTCCAGCTTGTAAAACTGTTTCAACCGATAATACCTGCACTATATCCGCATCTGCTGCTGAATTAGTATCAAACTGATGAGAACACGTGAAGTCTTGGCCGTACGGCAATTGGTGCTGAACATTTTCAAAACAACAACATGGCATTGTCACAATTTTCCTTGAATGTGGAATTTGAATTTAAAATTTTACCCGCACGGTGTTGTGCTTCTTTCTGACCCTGATGCTCTGTGACGAGTGCGTGTTGATGGCCCAATATGATCCCTGAATACATTGAAACAAATACATTAAAATAAACACGTAAAACACCTGTTTCAATAAATTTGCACTATGGGAGATACTGTTGTGCTCCAAATAAGTCAGCAGCACTGAACAAATTCTACTTATTTTTATCAAGTATTTAGATATAATCCACTATTGGTATAATAAAACGATATCAATGTAGTTTGTCTATTTACACGTGTTGTACATTACAATTTTTCAAAATTGAGGCAACAAACTGGTGGAAATATATAACATTTTTCAATAGCCCTTACAAAAAATACTGTAGTTTGCTCCATAAAACTGCAGTTTTGTGTATTTTTATGAATGAAAAGTGCCATTTTACGGAACAAACTGTAGTATGTTTTGTAACGGAGTCATGAAGAATGTGAAAAAACTTTTATGTGCTAACTTTATAATTAATAATACAATTTTCTCTGTCAAAATGTACATTATATTTATCAAGACATTATTTAATTTACGGTACGTACTTCTAATTATATTTACAATAAATAATTCATGGGTCACTCTAAAATCAATTGAGTTTGTAATAATCAAGTAAATGATAAATGCTCACAATATTATTTGCAAACCAACACAAAATGCAACGTAGCAACACTACACTTTCAATATTTTTTGAAAATAAGTATAAATACATGATAACATTGATTAATTTGCAGGAGAATCTGGAGACAAAATACTAATATATCAACATGGCATGATTCACATTACTGTTACCAATTAAGTGCCAATTAGGAACATACTAAATACAGTGCAAGAGTCATATGACACTGGTGTCAGTCTCAGCTCCTGAACTTTCATACCATATTACCACATTCCAATATATCGATTTCAATGTTTTTTGTTTCCTTTAGAAAGACGAATCTCAGCAAAAGTTGATTCACCTTTCCCGGGTCGTCCTTGGTCCTTGGTATCTTGAAAAAGCATTTGTTCAACGACAAATTATGCCGGATTGAATTCTGCAAATAGAAAAACACAGCAGTTGGTCGTAATTCATTGAAGTCTGGGGTGGTCGAGAGATTTTTTTTTTCTCCTGGCACAGTGCCAGCAAAACGTCAAAATGTTCAACTCACTCTCCAACCATTCCCTGCATCTTTATAAAACGGGAAATTCTGCACAATCCATTGATAAATCTCGCTCAGTGTCATCCTTTTATCCGACGAACTGTTGATTGCGCACGTGATTAACATCGAATAACTATAAGGCGGTTTTCCTTCACGTCCGGCAACCGAAGCGCCGCGTTCCATTGTCGCCATTATTATTCGATTGCCATCGGTAACTGCAGCCGTTTCTACACTTTCTCTACTCACGTTTTCCGCGCTCAACTGCGCCAACCAGTTGCTTTCACTCACGTTATTATGATAAGACATGGCACCCACCACGAGGACGCCCCAAACGTCGAAACGAGGTCGTCAACACCGCACTGCGAGCCTGACGTCACCCAACAACGCCGCCTGAGTTATCCACCAATCGCGAGCCTCTCCCATGACATCACTGGAGGTCGGCCTTTTCCGATTGGCGATCGATTCGAGGAGGCGGACCGCCAGCATTGTGACGTCACTACTCATCATTCTACCGCACACCGACCTTGCCAAACTAATACATGAATTCATTTTCTAATGCGCATATAAATGTCATTTAAATATAAATAACATAATGATTGAATAGTAAATTGTATTGCGTGTTCAGATGCCTGAAATTCCATTTTTACAGTAATAAATTATATTAATTTAAATTTGTGCAAAATTGTGTAGTATATGAATTGCACCTACGTCACTATGACGTCAGCGTGTGCCTGGCGTCACGCCCGCCATCATATAAGGCAACTTTACAAGAAAGATGGCTGGGCTCTTATGCAGAGTCTTTAGCACCCGATGCAAAATATCGTTATAAAAAAGATTAGGTACATTTCTTGAAGACCTGCTATTTTTAGCTTGTTTTTATAACGA
Source organism: Glomeris marginata (assembly GCA_034696005.1). Lineage (NCBI taxonomy): Eukaryota > Metazoa > Arthropoda > Diplopoda > Glomerida > Glomeridae > Glomeris > Glomeris marginata. The sequence goes on along the minus strand of JAQFZQ010000692.1, from coordinate 10,464 downwards.
ACTTTTGCATCAGTGGCTCAATGAACTCATTGACTGGCTAAAGTCTGCATACGCATAGCACGGCCATTTCACTCGTGACGTTGCCTTACAAAATGGCGAGCGTGCCGCCACCAACGTGACGCCAGCAGCACGCAACCTTTGTGACGTCACGCAGCTTTCATCTATTGTATTGTGGCTATAGAAATGATGTCAGGATGTAAAAGCAATTAGCACCTTTACATTCTAAACAAATGTACAACTCTTTACTTGGTAAATTTACAGGTTATCAAAGCGAAACTACAAACTTCGCATGACACGGCCAAACATTGGTCGCATCGTGATCTGTACAACACGAATTAGGGATGACAAACATCCCTTTCCCCAATTTCCAACAATTCTTTGGCAACTCACATTTCACTTCATGTTTGTCATCCCCCACAATCTTATTAAAAGAACTGTGTGGCGATCCTCGCAAATATTACGCCTGGCCTTCTCGCAGAGGACATGCCCAATCAATTGTTTAAAAAATAATTAAGACGTGCGCATGGGCTTCGCCAAATTCCATGCAACCCTTTCCTTCGACCTCCATCTGTTTTTTTGTGTCGCGGAACAGAGAAGAGTCGGAAAGATCTAGACGTGTCAACAGATTGTTATAATTCATGCCTCCGTGTTTTCACATGCCTTCCACTTTGTCTATCTCGCCCACATTTAGCCTGTCCATTGCAGCGTGCACAGTGAACCCCAGAATGCTGCTGTCCACCTTCTGCATCTTGCTCTTCTTCTTCTTCCTCCCACCGCCGGCCTTGCCGGTGTCCACTTCCTGTGCGGGTGGCTTGGAGAGGGCAGGTGTGATGGCCGGTGCGGGTCCCCACATGTTTTCCTAAGGCAAAATAAAGATATACAGTATGTAAATAGCAGATGGTAATCTTAAGGTGCACCACGGTGTCTACCACATTTAAAATACAGAATTCCATGACCATGATTGTTCCAAATCTTATTTATAATTTGACAATTTTGCAATATTAAATTTAGACGCTTTCCAATGGCCAATTAAATTAAAAATTCCATGACAGTAGACACTCTGTGTACATGAAGACATGGAGCAAATACCTCTTCTTGTTTTCTGGACTGGTTCCGATACTTGCTCCTCTTCTGTAGAAACAGTTTGCTGAACTCGCGTGCTTCTTTTCCATCTCCAAGGTATGACCGCACGTACTCGTTAACCTTGTAAGTGAGAAATCCAAACTGCAGAATCCACTTAAACCTTACAAGTAAATTGGGCATAGATGCAACAAACCTCGTACGGAGCCTCCACTTCCTTGAGGAAAGTGATGAACGTTGGAACTAGATAATCAGAGAAAGGAATAACAATTACCATCTAACTCAGAATACAAGGTAATGTCATTCAACAAGTAGCTAACCATCCAACGTTGCCTGCATTTTGCTCAACGCTTGAAGACACCACTGCGTGAATTCGTCCGTCTTTTCCACCTTTGTGTTGAACATCTTCATCACAGCCTCCTGTGCAAAAAACCACAATTTTAACATCCCTAATAAAGGTTGCGTGAAACTTCTTGAATAACTACCTCTTCCTTCCTGGCAGCTTTCACCTTGGCAGGTTGGTTTTGGGGCTTTGGTGCGTGACTGCGCAGGGGATAAGAGAATTAAAAATGGGAAATTCGAAACAAAGTTAATGCAAAAATATACTTGGTGGTGTGCGGAATCTGTTGCTGAGGAGGGGCTGGACTCTTCTTGGTGGTGGCATTAGAAACGACTGAATCGTCCCAAAAGCCATAACTTTGCGGTGTAGGTGGTTCTGGCGCACGGCTTGGTGTCGGAGTGTTGCGCATCAAGTGTGCACTTGCATTGCTCCACACACCAGCGCTAGCTAAAGACCATGGGATCTGAAAGCCAGAAAAACCATTCACTTATATTGTCATTAATTGTACAAAATTGCTTTATTGGCGTACCGCAGCTTGTTTCTTTTGTTGCTCGGCTTGCTGCTGCAACTGCTGCTGTTGTTGAAGCTGCTGTTGCTGAAGTTGGAGCTTTTGTTGTTGCTTCAGAGCTTTCTCAGCTTCTTCCTGCTGAATCTCTAGAAGCGATTTCACAGGATTACTGTTCATGTTGCACCTGTAAATATCACACCCGGTTCAAAGTCATCAGTTACATTACCATCATTTGACAAACTATATAACCATTTCTATATAGCCATTCAAAACATACTTATTAGCCCAGGAAAATGTTGCAGCTTCTCTGCGTTGATTCAGAAGTTGTTGTTGCTGCTGTTGCTGCTGTAGTTGCTGCTGTTGTTGTAGCTGTTGTTGCTGCTGCTGTAACATTAGCATCTGCTGCTGTTGAAACTGTTTCTGAAGCAAATGCGCAGATTCAATTTACGTTTAAAGATAATGTGAAGATGAATTAAAGGGAAAAGCCGTACCTCTTCCTGCCTTTCCTTCTCTTCTTGTAATCTCTGGATCTCCGAGAGGGGCAAGATGGTCGAGTGCGACACCGTGTTCTGGCCACCCCATGCCTTTGCCAACTGTTTCTCTCGTAACTTGTTCAGTGCTTCCTGTTGCGCAAGCACCTTTTTAGCCTCTTCTTCCTGCTTCTGTTTTTCTTCTTGCTGCTGTTTCAACTGCTCCAGCCGCCTCTTCTCTTCTTCTTTTCTTCTCTGTTCCTCCTCCTGCTTCAGTTTTTCTTTCAACCTGTTCTCCTCCTCCTGCCTTTGTTTTTCACGCTTCTTCTCTTCTTCCTGCAACAAAACTCCCATTAATACCGAATTCAAAATTCACATTGGTTTCTCATAACGGACGTACTTTCCGCTTGGCCTCTTCTTTCCGCTGCTTCTCTTCAGCCTCTCGCTCTTTCCGGAGCTCCTCCTTCCTTATTCGCTCCTGTTCCTTCTTCAATTTCTCTTCCTCCTTGCGCTTCTTCTCCTCTTCCTTGCGCCTTTTCTCCTCTTCCTTTCTTCTCTCCTCCTCCTTTCGCCTTTCCTCCTCTTTTCGCCTCTCTTCCGCTTTGTGCCTCTCCTCCTCCTCCTCCTTGGCGATGATCCGCTGCCTCGCTTCCTCCTCCAAAGCCAAACGTACCCTCAACCTCTCTTCCTCCTCCTTCCTCTTCTCCTCCAGTTCTTGTCGATGTTGCTGCTGCCTGCGGTGCTCCTCCTCAGCCATGGCATCCCTCCTCCGCTTCTCCTCCTGGATGGCAGCGATCTTCTGGAGGAGCCGCTGTTGCGCTTCTTCCTTGTGACAATCCTGGACACAAGACCACCGTCCAATTACAGTCTGACTAAGAACATCGGCAAGAATTTTCGCTGCAAAACTTTACCTGTTTATGTTGCTGTGCCACGACTTGCTCGGACCTTACGTGGTCAATGTTCATCACAGGCTGCGCTTCAAGATCCCACACGTTCATGGCATTCACGGGCATCTGGGAACTCCAGCCTCCAGGAAAAGACATTTGTTAAACATCGTTTTAGCAAGCCATTTAACACATGTTCATGTACCAGTTGAATGAGCGTTCCAACTTGGCTGCGTGGCCCCTTCGTTTTTGAACATCGTCGGCATTTGCGTCATGTGCTCAAATCCGGCAACATCCTGCAACGCCGAAGTGCTAGCGACATAATCACCCGTCAGGCAAACTGTCACCGTTTCAACTTTCCATCCCGACAATCAAACCGATTGAGTAACCTCGAGTTGACGGCATGATGCTGCGTGTTGAGCTGTTGTGCGAGCAGCTGCTGCAAGAGCAACTGCTGTTGCTGCTGCGCAGTCAGCAACCCAAACCCATCCTGCTGCTTCAGGTTCCCCAGGATCTGCTGCTGCCTGAGGAAAAGCTGCTGCTGCTGAAGCAATTGCTGCTGAATGAGCTGCTGTTGCTGCAGAAACTGCGACTGCAGGATTCGCAGCTGCCGTTCCGTGTCAACCCCCAGTTCGGGTGCCGATGAGCTGTGCTGAGTTACGTTGGGCAACAGCAACCCGTTCTGAAATAGATACGGAATTTAAATACTGCTAACGGTTGAAGGGAAGGGTGTCCGAATGCAAACTAACCAACAGATTGGGAGGGGCCGGCGGGACCGACGCAGGCACTTCCGGAAGAAAAGGCACGTGACCCCACCGCTTCACCAACTCTCCTTAAGGATGTGACGGAGGGCATCAGCAGGTAATCGAGATGAAGTTTTAAATGCCAGTACCAACAAGACACTGCTTTTTCCTCACCAAGTTGGTAAAACCTGTCGTCGCAACCTCTGCGCACCCAAAGACTCATAGAAAAATAACCGGCACGGAACCATTCCCCCATTTCCACGACGGAGAAGGGCCCTGGCAACACGTAATACACAGCAGCAATTTATAAATGCACACCATATTATGTGCCAGGAAAGTGAATTGTCGCACAAAACCTTGTATCTGTCCCTGAGGGTCCATGTAAAACCAGTGACTGGCATGCGCTGCTACTGGAACTGCCATGTGCACTGGATGCTGACTAGGAGCAAGTTCCTCCTCCTCCTGTAAAGATACATGTCAAGTTGAGGAAGCGAAGAGCTAGTCTGACATGAAGTCAACTTTGAAAAGTTACCTCGGCTGTCCACTTTGCGAAGAGGATCTCAGCCGCCTTTTGGATATCTTCAAACGTGCCATCCTCGTTCTTCTCCAGCTCGTACGCTTCCGGGAGCTTATCGGCTGCCGATGTCCCTGGTGGAGGTTCCATGTGCCGTACCCTGTTCAACGGCGTTTCCGATTCTTTCTCATCCTTGTCGTCGGAAGAAGCCGTAGCTTTGGGAAAACTGTTTAAATTTGGCACTGGTACTGGCACAGGAACTTTAGGTGCGGCCACCACTTCCACCCTCTCCACTTCTACTTTAGAAGGTGCTGGTGACGGAGCTGCAGGAGGAATTTGAGTTGGAGATGGAGAAGGGGAAGGAGAAGGAGATGGGACAGGGGCCGGAACTGCAGCAGGAGTTGCGGTAGTGACAGTCACAGTTGGGGCCGGAGGAGTCGAGGTCTTCCGAACAGCGGTCGCGGTTGTTGTCGGCGCGCTCGCCTCAACATCCGGGACTTGGGGCTTCTCAGATACCACGGCACCATTCTCATGCACGGCATCGTCGTCATCCTGTTAAATGTCACCCGTTCAAAAGTACAGTGAGAAAATAATTGTAAAGCACACAAGTTGGTGGTGCCGCGTACCTCTTTTAACTTCGGAAGAGGACCATGATTATTCTGTCGATTTGACTCTCGATCTCGCTTCCAACCCATCTTCGGCTTCTCATCATCCTGCAATTCACAGCAGATGCACATATAAATATATAATTAAGATAAAAATAAATTCAATAATTATACAAATTACATGAGATTCCATGAAAGCCCCCGTGGCATCAAAAGTTCCAACTCGTTCGGCACTTTTATTGTCTTCTGTGCTCCATTCCGGCAAGTAGTAATCACCTGTAAATGCAGTTTGATGATGCAAACCACATAAAACAGTGAAAAAAAAAAACTCCCGGCAAGTTAGTAATACAGCTACCACAGCCGTCGTTCTCTTCACCCCAATTGTGATCATAGCCGTGAGGTTTTCGGAAACCGCCCCTGCCGGCTTTGTCAGGACCGGGGCCGTTCTCTCTGTCACGGCTGAAATCGGAACCTCTGTCCTTGTCGTTGCCGTTCCAGCTTGCACGTGCTGGACAAAGAGAAATATCCACACTAAATACAACGGTTTAACTTAACACTTTCCTAAAAAGTCATTAAATGGAACCGAGCCAAATTACCAACCCACCACGTTGTACTTTTTACAGGGCATTTCCTTTAGTTAGAGTTAGGTTCTAAAATAGAAGTAAATGGGTCACATGCTAGTTCTGTATTTTTATTTCATGTATTGAGATCAAGGCTTAACCACCATTAAATCATTCTAAAACAATTTCTGCTGTTCTTAAGAAAATTAGCATTTTAAGAAATCCAACGCCAACTCAAATCAGTAGTATATCACCGGGAATTAGCACAAAAACGTTATTATTTTACATCTCCTCACCAATATTTCCTCTCCAGTTTCCTCCATCTTCTCCTTCCCTATCCCGATCCCTGTGCAAAGACCTCCAACTGTCCGCGTTGCCGCGGCCCGCGTCACGTCTCGCGAAAGAACCGGCATCATCATCCTTTCCTGGAAACCATAATCCCCCATCACTAACCACCTAGAATCACCAACTTTACCATTAATGTTCAAGTCCCGTACCTGGGAATGACTTATCGGGTCGCCTCTCTCTACCGAACAAAAATAGCAAAGTTACACAAGTATATCACTAATCAGACCGACATCAATATATACTATAAACTCGCCTTTCGTCCCATTGGCCCCTTTCTTGAAGCGACTGGCTCCTTTCGAAAGCTCTTGGACGAGAGAAACTATTGGAGGGCTCAGATCCTTCGTCGTTCAGCTGCCCACGTGGGAAGAATCCACCTCGGCCTGAAATCAAGAAACAGCGTACCACGTTAAGAACTGTTTTGTAAGGTGGGGTACAAGAAAATGGCCACTTACCCCTACCACGCCCACGGTCAACGGAACATCCTCTGATGGTTTTGGGGGCCGAGCCTGTTGCCGCACTGCCTCGGCCCATCAGGCGTAGCACGGCATCGCTGTTAACGGATCGTGACCAGCTCCTCTGCAATTTAAGTTAAATAATCACATATATATCAAACCTAATCATTAATGGACTTCCAACTCAATATCATTCCATCAGGTCCCTATTATGCAGAGATGATTGGATTGTGTTATACCTGCTCTTCTTCCGAGATGGGTGCGAGGGCCGTGGGCACCTGGCACATGTCTTCGACCAGCAAAGAGAACTGCTTCAGATCAGGAGGCGGGTTGACATTCCTACTGAACATGGCCAACATGTCCTCACGGCCATAACGGAAATCAGCCAACTTATATTTGATCACGCCTGGAGATGGAGGTGGTGAGGACACATGGGTGGTGTTCGTGTTGCCCTGGGACAAATTACGCAACCTGTAAAACACAAACAAGTATTTTAACAGTAAACACCAATCAGGTTTCATATTTATAGAAAAAGTATCAAATTATTACCACTCAGGACCAAACTTGAGCGAAGTCTCTGACATTCTTCAGAAAAATGATTTTTTCTCTCAAATCTCTGGCAAATTGTGAGAATTGTGGACGCAAAAGCTGGAAAGGCAATAAAACAAAATCACAATCACCTCAGTTTCATTTTTCATTTGAGGTTCCCTTTCAACAAAACAATTACATCCTGTTTACACAAACGTACGTGTTACATATTCTTTATGTGACGTGTACATTAATAAAATATACGACTAAAATTACCATGAAAATAATGTGAATGAGTAGATGATTATCAGTATGAAATATCATTCTAAGATCGATTTAAATTGGAAATACAAATTTAAAATTGCACCATAGACGTGATTGCACATAAATCCGATATGAAAATGTGAGAACCTTGAAATTTGGGATTTGCAAATTTGACTATTTGTGTTTTACAAATCTTATTGTAAAACTGACTTTAAATTACGGTTCAACTTGCTAACGTTGAAATCCAATACATTTTTGCATCGGAAATGGTATTTTTTAATTATAAGACCCTGCACATCATCATAAAACGCTTGGTAAAAATTGGCAAACTTTGCCATTTCTCATATATCATATGTACCCTTACTTTATAAAATAGGAAAAGGCACAAAAAATATTTCCCACAAGTCTCGTTTCATGTTTTACCTTACCACAAATCAACAGCAGAAATGAATCTAAAATTAGGCTAAAATTCGTCACTTCTCAAAATATGCATCATTTTTATTTGTGAATTATATTGTATAATCGCGTCATTTTCAATCGATTAGAACACAATTGAACAACTGTAATTAATTTTCAAGGGGATTAATGGAGCCGATAAACGACGGATGCCCAGGAATGTTTCGAATTTTCAAACGAGAAGCCAGCAAGATTTTTGCGCGTTCCATCCGCGGTTTTATCACTTTAAATATGAAGTTTTCATAACTCAAACCAGAGATTTAAACACTGAAGATGTTCTAGATATCACTGGACGGATGGCCAAAGGAAATCTTACCGAAAACTCGCCCGGAAATGCTAGTAAAAGCCTCCTTGAAATGTTGACACAACTCGACCAAATATGGCTGACCTGTGATCTGTTCTGTCACGTGATCTCGGGCGGGTCAGCTGACGTGGATCACAACCTGAAACGGAAATTTCACGAAACCCATTTGTTAAATACTACTTTATTTCCATTTGTTTGCTACTAACACAGATACTACATAATTTTCAATGAAATTTAGGACGATGGAAAGATTAGACCTATTAGTTCCAACGCAGATTCGTTTCAAACGCTTTGCGTAACTGTAATTACTCAGACTCCTCATAGATGGCGCAACCTAATAAAGCATTGGAAAAAAATAGAAAACAAATCTACCCTGTGCTGCCATCTAGCGAGATAATAAGCCATTGGTTTGACATGGGTGCAACTCCTTGATGGGTGGCTGGCTATCTTATAACATAAGGACATCATTTTTTTTTTTACATTTTTGTGTAAATGTTATATTCTGGTTATACAGAATGAACCATCTATTTATGAACTTAATTGGTTCTTGGTTATATTTATTTAAAAACTGTTAAAATATAGCAGATAAATTTTATGTGCATGCATGTGCAGGACGGCTCTAAAAAACATTTTTATAAGGAAGATAAATATTTGAAAATGTACATTTGTTGCAGCACAAAAAATACATCTGGAAATATCAGGTCCACGTACCATATTTGTAATTGCACGTGTCAGATTACAAATATCTTGCAAATATGAATTAATATTAAAAAAAAAACAATTTCATTTTAAATATAGAAAATAAATAAAATATATTTGTTGAAATTTTAATTAATTACATATTATTGATCAGAACTTTGATTCGTTTATGTAGGTAGCTGTGCCTCCCCAAATAATTTTTTTTATAAGTAATAAACAGCTGCTCTACAACTTTCCAATTTAAACTAGGTTTCTAAAATATGTACGGTTACAGATAGAATTTCAATGTCCATGAATATGACAGTGTCCTAAACAAAACTGCATTTATTGTATCATTTAATACAATAGGGTACGTGGCTGCACCCGCGTTCACAACCACCAATGAACGTTGTCAAACCTTCGGTCACAAACATGAAACTGGATGCATTGCATTACCAACAACATGTTCAATGACAAACTTGAAATTGGACATTAAATTTAAGTTCTTTGCCCTCTTGTTGCCCTCCATAATAATTATCAGTTTTTATCAAAAGCAGCAACTGCTATCATGTAATACCAAACTAATCTCTAAAAAATGGAATCCAAACAATAAATTATAAAATAACAATAAAGATAATAATTGGCACAACTGCGTGTGGCTTTTCATATAAAAATGGCTGTAAAGTTTTGTTGCAATGCACACTGTCAGGCAACTGAACATTAAAAGCATTTCACACAAAAATAAGGTAATAATGAGTGTATTCATATAAATACGTAACATGCACAATTTAAATCTATATAAAAGTGCCCCAAATTGCTAAAAATTATCAGTAAAATAATTAAATCACACATGAATTTGACATCAAAATACCAAAACCATTGCACATAATTATTTACCATTGCAGCTAGTAGTGACGTGCAAGTATTTCCTTGTTTTGCGCAGCATTGCAATCGATAATTCCTTCTGCAAAACATTTAAATGTCAGTTAATACTGAACCGATATATTAAATGCAACTTTAAAACAATATTTGTTTTACCATGCAGGTTCTGCAGCTATACAATATGCGCTTCGCAGCAATTTTGACGTTCTCGGTCTTGGTTTCGGTATCCTTCATGAATGGAGGAGATGCACAAGGACCTACTACAGCTGCACCTAAACCAGACGTTGGGTTGTCATCATTTTTCAAAAAAATGGGAGAAGCTGTAGCTTCGGGCATAGAAGGAACAGCTGACTTTTGGCAAGGTCTAGCAGAGGACTTCAGCATTCCAGGAGATTTAGCGAAAACAGCTGGCGAATTTGGTTCTGGAATTGCAAAAACAATCGGAAATGTTGCTAGCGCTGGTGCAAAATTATTCTTTGACTAAATTATAGTAAGATTATACAGAAATTAAAAACTGTACCTCAATTACATGGACTCAATTCCTGGTTTACATAATCTTCTTATCATCTATTGCACTTGCTCCGATCAATGACGTAACACTGCAATAAACCAATACAAAAATCAATAAAACTGCACAAATATTACTTGATAAACATAGTGACAAAGTTTCATCAAGGGTTTCATTAAGGTTTCAAATGTGGCATGTACAAAATTTTTAATGAAAACTATTTCAAAAAGTTCAATGAAATTTGGCTTAAAGGTAATCTGAAAAGGTTTTGTAAGGTACCTTGAAACTTAAACTACATGAAGAAAAGTCATGAAGAAAGCAAGTGGTGCAACAAAATTTC